>VDFB02056127.1:119334-286713 GCA_007258455.2 Sequoia sempervirens
AAAAAAAAATTATTTATTTAAAAAACAATTTACAAACTTATAAAGCATTGTGGGGAGGCCATAGCCCCCACCCAGGGTTGTGCCCAATAGCCCGCAGGTTGTTGTGCGCAGTCGTGGATGAGCTACGTACAACACCCCCCACTGGTGCACAATAAAAGAATGGGGAGCAAGGGTACGATGACAACCAAACCCCCCCCAATAATATTTTATATATTTTTTTAACTATTTTTTTTTAAAATCTCTAGTAAATACACTACCCAGAAAGCCTGTGTTTAATTAGGGTTTTCAACAAAATATATTAAATTCTCTACAAGGAATTAAAACCCAAAATAATATATATATATATATATATATATATTCATTAATGCAGGGTATCTATATATATTTAAAATATATACATATATATAAACCAAATAAGTCTGTGTGATTGCAAAGAAGAATATATTTAACCAAATATTTTTCTATCAGGAGATATTTCTAATTTCAACCAAAGGGTTTCAATTTACACAATTAATCCAGAGGATCTCAATTCAAACCTATAGAGATTTTCTAAACCCTCTATTATTTTCCTTTTGAAGATTCCATTGTTTTAAAATAATCTTCTATGAGGTTCTCTAATTTCACTATAAAGTTTTCTATAGAGGCAGCAAAATAATCACGGCAAAACTTCAGCAGCTGTCAACAAAAAATTTCTACAGAGGAATTTTCAACAAAATTTTCTACACAAAATATTTCAACAAACATTTGTACAGAGGATTTTAACTAGTTCACGACAATTTCCAACAATCTTTCCAATTAAAAAAAAAAAAGCTCCTACAAGATAATCATTTCCTTTTGTATAGACAATTTCTCAGCTTTTACAAAATTAACAAAAATTTTACAAAATAAAATTTGTATAGACAATATTTTCAAAACAATAGACTAACTAAATAAACAGTAAAGGAACATGTTTTCCTGAAGCTTGAAGAAATGAGAGTTGGAGCAAAGCTTTTCCTTCAAAGTACAATATCCAAATCCCTTTGCAAATTCTCCACTTCCAGCAAGATACACAATATGAGCCCAAAAATATATTCCTGAAAGCCCCTTCTAATTTTTTACCAAAAACCCCCAAAAACCAAAAAAAAATCTGCAGCCAATTTCTTCTGTGAAGTGACTTCTTTCCTTTCACAGTATGGCCAATATTCTCTCTGAGAATATTTTTTAACAAGAGTTTTGAATTCAATTCCCACTCACTCCCGTAACTATATTAATTATCATTTAACTAATTTTTAATCATTTTCTTTTGATAATAATAAAGAATTTATGCTATTTAATTAATTTGAAAATTTAAGAATTACTATCATTTACCTTATACAAATTTAAATTCTAATTCACATAATAGCATCTAATATTCTTATTTAAACTATTCACTCAATCAAGAAAATTTAATCAATTAACTTAACTGCAATTACCTACAAATAATTATATCAACTAAATAACATTAATTAATCACACATAAAATAAAGATTAATTAAATAACAACTATCCAAAAATAAATAAATAATCAACAACAACCAATACTGAAACAAAGACAAGGTCAAGACCACGACACCGTAAGACTAACAACAAGGTGATGGACTTGGGATGGGGACACTTCCTTATCAACTCCCTTTTCAACATCATACCCATTGGGTTTATGGAACACGCTCAAACATGTCAAGCAGGTGGAGTCGGTGTCCAGTACCTGCATCTTGCATAGAAAAAAATGTCAAGTAGCATGTAAATCTCCATTGCAAACACACCATGAAAGGTAATCGCAGGGTAGCAGGGCACTCGCGAGTGAGTGATGCCACTCCATCGTTTCACCAAGACTCGCTAGAAAACACATAAGAAACCATAGCAACATAGAATCACGACATCACCACATATATTATTAAAGAAAACCATAACATAACCAAATAACATAATCACCACATAATGCATCATCAAGCATCATAAGTAATGTCAAGTGCAACAAACCAACTAAACTATGATTCCACACACAACCAATCCAGTAAACTAATCACCATTACCAAGTACAAAATCAACACAAAAGAGTATCAAAAACACGAGGGGTATTACACCCCCCCTCTCAATTGTCTACCCTTGTGTTGCCAACAAGATGGGAGTTAGAGATGGTGCCAATATTATAAATCCCAAAGGAAAGAGCTATTTAGCTATATATATATTGTAATTTCCCTATATAAATAATTTATTTTGGTACAAAAAAATTATCTATGACTTGTAGTTATCTTTCAATAAGAAGCTAAGGTGATTAGTTTTTTAATAGATTCAAATTTGTTTATTCCATAGATTAAGAAAAATCAATAGTACAATAACAAGAGATTGAATGTATATAGGCATATATTTTGGGGTCTAATTAAGTATTTTAATGCTTTTGGTGTTCAATTTATTTTAAGATTGAAGAATAAGGTTGTAGATGCTCTAGTTGTTTCTACTAGTAATCTAGATACTTTAAAGAAGTACATTGAATTAATTCTTAGTAGAATTGATGTCTTTTTTAATGGTTTATGATAATATCAAACACTACCAAGTCTTTGAGGATGATAAACATATTATAAATTTTGTAACTAATTCTTAGGTTTTTGAGGCCTAGAAATTGTGTGGATGATTTTAATGAACAAGATTGTGAGATAGATGAAGATAAAGTTTTAAATCTAAGGAAAAATACTTTAGCATTAAGTTTTGATTCCTCACAAGAAGAAAAAATTGAGTATAAAATCATGAGAATACCAATGTATTAAGAATAAAAGTCAAGCATTTTAAAATTTAAATTTGGGTAATCAAGGAGGTGTGAAAATTCTCAACCTTGGCAAGGATTATGAGAAAGAAGAGAGGAGAAGTTATTATAGCATTAAAATATTTCTAGGATGTATTCATATGGGATTATGATAATCTTAAGATATTTAATACCTCAATCATGACACATACAATTTTGTTGAAGCTTGATGTCAAATCATTTAGAAAAAACCAAAGGTTGATTATGTTGGCATATGGCTTTGGGAGATTGTTCTTGGTTGCTAGTGTTGTCATTGATGGCAACTGGAGTTAGTAGTATGGTTTGCAGTTTGGAAGTAGCTCCTACCGGCAAGAAAAGTAGAAGATTGTATTCTACCGACAAAATGCATGAAGAACAAAGTATCTGGTTGATAAGTTGGTCTGAATTCTTCACCAGATCATTATTTTATTCTGTGGATCCCCAGGGAAGCTTGTCAAGCATGTATGGTACCTTATTGGTAAAGTTTTGTGGTGTTGCAGAAATCGGTGTATGAGTTAAGAGATTCAGTAGAATGATTTATTGTTTATTTTCTCATTATGGCTGACCTGTTGTGTATGGCATGCCCAGATGTATGAGGAATAGTTGTTTAACTATTTCTTATGTTGGGAATTTTGATTTGGGTCTAGCTGACTTGTGTGGGTATGCATTAATTCCAATTGGTGATTTGAGCTGACATATGGAAGAATATTATATTTTCTTTAAAGCTGACATATCGTAATAAAATCTTGTTAACGGATATATAAAGGAGATCGATAATTCATTTTAAGAGAGCATGAAGTTGTAAGAAGGTGTGTGTGTGCAAAAAAGTGCAGACCAAAGTTATATGGGCTAATATTAGAAGATTTTTTGAGTGAATTTTGTTTGTGCTACAGAAGGGTTTCTACAGAAGAACATAGCAGAGCAGAGCAGAAGTGCAAATTGGAAAATAGGTCCAGAATTTGTTTTATGTGCCTCATTGGAACTGAATCCAAGCATTTATAGATGCTATATTCTTAGTTCAACATTTTTTTGTAATCTCAAATATTTTGTAAGGCAGTGAGCCTTCCCTATTTTGAGCAGTGAGCTCTAGGTAGTGTGCCTAAATGCAAGTGCATTCCCTTTTGATCATACTTTTAACAGAGTATACATTGCGGATTAATCTCCACCATGGTTTTTCCCCTAACAGGGTTTCCACGTAAAAATTTTGGTGTTATGGTGTTCACATTGTCTCTTTAATGAGTTTCCATGTTTCCTTTTGTTTATATGATGTGAATGCTATTAAAGGTTAAATATTGTTGTTGATAGTTTAAGATCTTATTTGAAATTCAAATATTGTGGAACACTGATTCACCCCCCCTCTTAGTGTTCCTAGTGTCCAACAATTTGTATCAATGCTTGTTCCTCTTATGATTTTAATAGCTTGAGGTGGATCTTGGATTACAATGGACGTAGGTGGTCTTCAACAACAACTTATGGTGGCACTTGATAATCTTGATCATTCTAAAGCAGAGGTCATGGAACTAAAAGAAAATCTTGTGGCTGCCAAAAAATTCATTCAATCATTGAAGGATAAAATAAATGAGTCAAGGGAAAAGAGGAAAGAACTATGTGGTTAGTTGAAACAAAAAGAGAGTAGAGGCCTGGAAGATGTTCATCTAAATCAAACCCTAAAAGAAATAACAGAAAAGTGTGTAAAAATTGCTAAGGACAATACTTCTCTAAAGCTTGAAATGGAATCTGTGGCAATGAAGCTAACTAAACAGATTGAAGAAAGAAATAAGAATGAGGAGCATTTGGCCCAGTCCTTGAAATAAAATCTAAAGAATGCAACAGAGTTAATAGTGGATTCATTCAGCTAGAGATTGAACTTCAATAATCCAGAAACAATGAACAAGAGCTTGAGAGACATGTAGTTATTCTCAGAGATGAGCTTGCTACTACAAATGAGTTTAAGGGGAAGTTTAGGATTAGTCCTGCTAGGCTTGATGAGATAACTAAAGGTCAAAAGGATGCAAATGATAAGCGAGGTCTCGACTATGTGAAGGGTGAGAGCTCTGGATCTGAACAAAAGAATAAAGGCATAAGATATCTAGTAAGGCAACCCAATGCTCATAAATTTGATGGATATTGCTTTGTTTGTAATAAATTTGTACATATGGATTTTTAGTGTAGAAGTAAGATAAACTCTGGCACTCCATCATTCTCTGGTCAATGTTTTAAATGCAAAAAGTTTGGTCATAAGTCATTAGAATGCAGAAGTATGTTTGTTAGTATAAGGATAATTAAATGCTACTCTTGTGGAATATTTGGACATGCTGCTAATCAATGTAGATTAGGAGGAAATTAGTGGAATGGATGGTATAGATGGAAGAATCTGGTATACTACAATTGTAACAAATTTGGTCACATTGTAAGATTTTTCAAGAACAGAAACATGGATAAGAGAGGTCTGGTTTATCAAGGAAAAAATTCACAGAAAGTGATAAGGGAAAAGGAAAAACATCTATGGAAGAGATAAGAGATCAGATGAAGAGAACATGGGTAAATAAGAGTGGATCTGATGAAGGTAACAAGACTGTACTGGAAGCTCCCTCCGGTAATTCATCCAACAATTGATTTCAGGCCTTTGGCATGGGGGGAGTTTTCATGAAAATATTTTGTTCCCCCCATGTGTAGTTGGTTTTGGATTGCAGAAAGTTGTCTACAGTTGTGTTATTCATCCTCAAATGTATTGGTGATCACTTTTCGAAGGTCCATAGATGGATTTTTCTCTTGTTGTTTGAAAACAAAGTAACCAGAACTTCCAGGGCAAAGCATTTAATGCGACAAGGAAGTTAGGTTTGCAAAGTTATAAAAGGGCATTTGGAACCCTCATTTATCACCGTGCATTGAAGAAGAACAGTTGGAGAACCTTTTCAGCAAACTTTTGAAGGAGTGAAAGTCAATTTAGCATCGAATTCTCGAGGTATTTTTGTTGATTATCAATTTCATACTTATTTTGTGATTAGTAGAACCCTATTCGGTACGAAAAATGAAGCAAATCAAAGGAACAGTAATTCTAGATGAATATAGTAGTCAAAAGGTCAAGGATGTAAGAAATTTGTTGTCTTTCATTGAATTGAAGATGCTTGGAGGAGTGAAACATAAGAACTTGGACATCTGGAATGAATTTCCTCATTTTTCCAACACAACTCCTAGGTATTTTGGTTTATCTTGAATAGATTAGATGGTGATATCCTTACTTTGGATAAACCCTATTAGATTTCTAAGGATGCAATCAAAAATCTAATAGGATTGTGCAATGTTGGTGTTGTTTTGAAAAAGAAGTCGATTCAGAATGTTGAAGTCGAAGTCCTAACCGAAGTAATAGGAGATCAGAGGGCTCTGGTAATCTCAACAATCAAATATCTATTAACAAGGTATATTGCACATCAAATTTCATATAAATTTTTCTTCAGAAATCAAGAAGGATCAACATCGGCAAGTGCAGTGTATATCACTTACAAGATGATAATATAAAATGAAGACTTTGACCTATGTAGATTGTTGAAGGATCAATTAATGGAGAATGTGCAATTGAATATAGATTACTCTTTCAGGTTTGGTACCCTAGCTATATGCATTATGATGTATTTCTTGAATTGCTTGCCTCAGAATGACAACGTGGTAAGGAAGGAAAATATGTTGGTTTGCAAGAAAATTTTTGAGCATTTTAACTCTTTTGAAAATGGTGAACAAGTTTATGAAAACTTATTTGGAAAGTTGTTAGAAAAGTTTGGTATTCCTCTCCTAGTAAAAGTAATTGAAATTGGATCATCCTCTAGTAAGACGGAGAAAAAGCAGAAGAGAGAAAGAGAGTTGGTTGGTGACACTCCTATGGCACCTACGTCAACAAAATTTGAAGGAAAAGGTAAAAAGTAGATAGTTTTGGATGTAGTTGTTACCCACTTTTTACTTACAGCTCAGGTCAAGTCAAGTTTATTGGTTTAGTTTCAACATTGTTGAGGAAACTGAAAAGAAAAGGTAGAACTGGGTGAAGTTCATTGTTTTTAGGTACATAAATTTTCATGTTTTGCTGATTGAGTGTTCATCGATCATCATTGAGACCATCTTACATGTGAATCATAGTTTATTGTGCAAACTTTTAAAATAGAAAATTGAAAAGGTTTGCATAGTAATGCTTTTATTCATTCTATAAAAATGTTGAATCCCACACAAGCCGTGGAAGTAACTTTTTCTAGATTTTTACAATCAAATAAAGAATGCATAAACAATGGTATGCTATACAACTGAAAATAACAGAAACATAGGGTAGGAGATGATTCGTCATTTCCTGGAATGACGAATCGTTGACAGTTGAGGTTTCCAGTTGAGATGTCAGTTCTAGCTCCATTTTCAGTTTCAACTTTAATTCCAACTCCAAAAGCATCTCCAAGGAAGATAAAAGATGACGTTAGAGATAATCTCTAAGCAATGACGGATCAAATCCTATCATATATCTATGCTACCAACAAAAATATAGGATACAGTCGATCAGGCATCCATCAGATAATTGCAAAAAAATCAAGAGAAGAAAGAATGTAATTCAATGGAAGCTTTCAGCTTCTTTTATTTTGCTAACATGTTTGTTTCAGTGTACAGAAATAGATTCATCGTGTTCGAGATCATTTATCAGATATGTGGAGTAAAATGGGCTCCCATAAGGGTTGAGCTCAGCATATCAAAAAAGACATATTCACAATTTTCATACGAAGCACATGAATATTCATAACAGATATTTAAAAGCAACATATTGCACTCATCTATTTCATTTTTTGTTTAGCTCTACTTTGTTTTTGAAGAGAAACAGAGTATTCAAGTACAGGACAGATTTGCAATAATTTAATTTTCTATGAGTTCTTCAACAGAAAGCAACAAATTATGTTTTAAGTCAACATCTAAGAATAATGGAAGATACAAATATGCATTATCTTTTATCAAATAGGCAAACAATGTCACAAGTGCCAATGAGACAGTAATGGAGTGAGCTTTGACATTAAATGGAGTATCTGTTTTCAATGATAATCATTAGTTACAAAGTTATTCAAGAGTAGAAATACAATAGTGAACAGGGCCAATGAATAATTGGCAATACCTCATTAAATGCTCTATTAGTTATTTCTTTTTTTTTCAGTCAAAGTGAGCTTTGAAGGATCAAGTAACAAACAGACAGGTATGATGTTTTTTAGGTTGTTGAATAGTGATGAATACACAAATAATGGAACAGCAGTAAAGAGCAAAGACATTTTCTGTTACAACAAAAGATTAAGTAATAAATGCTACTAGTGTGCATTATAAGCAGCAGTGTTCAATTCAGCATGTTTAAGACAATTTTGAATGATTTCATAACAATAACACTGCCCCATCAGATAGAAGTCACATTGACTTAATACTCAACATCAACATAGCTCTTTCATCAATTCAAGAAAGGGGAATGACGCTGCTCATTATATGCATTATACAGTCAAGGAATATGAAAGACAACAACAACATTCATGATATAAAAGATGGTCATAGAAGTCTCTTATAAATGAATTCCAAGAAAGCTAAAATGTCAAAGAAGACAACAGTATGGAAATAGTATAAGATCAAAGCAAAAGAGGAGACAATGAAACAGTAAAAAGTATTTCCAAGTAATTGTACTGGAACAACAATGTCAATATATTTAAAACACTTATGAGCATGCTGTAGCTTTGGTCAAGTGAATCAACAATACAGAAATTCATGTCATCTCCTTTTGATCATGCATATCAAGTACTCGTTTTCAGCTTAAAGACACCATTGTGTTCATTCGAAAAACTAAGGATGATAACATATTCTTGGTAAAGTTTATGCACATCAGTATGGAGGACAACAATGACAGCCATTTGAAAGTTTCTTTTGTCAAGAACAATAAAAGTGATAGCATGATAAGCTCATAATGTATGCATATTCATGAAAGTCACAAGTGCACAGAAACAAATTTATGTTTTCATGGGTGAATAGTTCAGTTTTAAATTCATTATGCATAGAAATACTTTGATATTTCAGCTGCTTATTAAATTCTACTTCAGAGATTCTATCATTCAGTTAACCCAATGGAAAGCCATGTTTATAAAGAGCACTTGATACTGATTCCTAGTTACATGTGTTTCTTTGCAAAAAAGGTTATTGAGTTTACTGCTGGTGGCTATCGACATCAAGTTCATAGCACAAGAAAACATGAAATGAGCTACAAAAGTGAAGATTAAAGAGAGCAAAGACTTGAAAATGAAAGATATCCAGTACAGAAAGCAAAATAACAACTAATTTTTGCTTCTTTGCAGGAAAAGGAAAATATACTTTTGTTTTATATTTTCATTGAATTCAAGCAAGCTTTTAGCTTCAATTTCTGAGCCAACAGAAACATTCTATGCAGCCTATGGAATTTAAATACAGTGAGAAAGATTAACAACAAACTGGAGGAGTTTTTTTCAAATCTAAGTAAAAAGCTTGCTTTTTAGAACAGGAAAATCAACAGATACAAAATACCCAGATAAAGAAGAAGTTTGTGGTTGTATTTTCATTAAGAATACAGAAATTTGAAGTATTTCATCTGTTGTAAGTTCAAAATGAAACATTTTTTGTAGAGATTAGAAGGAGATGTTCATGGCAGCATGGAAATGAAGAGAACTTTCAGAAATTCGCTAAAAGAAAAAAAAAATAGACTTATATCTAAAATACCTGATGAAATCTCCATGATTCGAATTTGAGGAAGTCTCTACATCAAGTTCGTGGCTCAAGATGTTAATGGTGGCCAGACAAGTGCGGATTTCACACCAAGTTCGCAGCAAAGTCTTAAAGAAGTGTAAGAACATCACTCAAAACAGAAAATCACGCCTCATAATGCCTCTACGTTTTTTTTTTTTAAATGTCATACTGCAGTTTTGACCCAAAAGAGACCAGATTCAAAATTCTTCAATGGTGAAAAATATAGAAAAGCATCAAGTGCACAGCTAGGGTTTCTTCATGGCAGCGCACAGCAAAATGAAGCTTTCAAAAGAAAATACAAAATGAAGTCTTTGCCTTCTTTTTAGGGTTCGAACCCTAAAGAAATTCGACCTTTTTTCCTTTTCTTTTAGCTTTATTCATCCTTCTCAAGCCAATAAGCTCTAAGGCTTTCATAAATTAAAATAAAATGCTTAGAGTTTTATTTTTAATTTTACATTTTAAAGCAAATTATAGATCTTTATTAAAATGTTTTGTTAATCATTTTTATTAAATGATGTTATTTAAATGCAAATTTAAAGCTTCAAGTCTTATTTTAATTTTTGCATTTTTATCAAATTGTAAAATCTTTATTAAAATGATTTGTTAATCATTTTTAATAAATGATATTATTCAAATGCAAAATTTAAATTAACCTTGCTAGGTGGTATTCCAACTTGCATTTTTAAAAATTTGTAAAACTTTATTTTTAAAAGTGATAAATTATAAATCACTTTTAAAAAATAAATGTTATTAATGCAAGTTGAAGATATTTGATGTATTCTTTTAAAGACCTAGTCAAGTGGAGCATTTAGTGGAGCATTAAATCTTGGAGATGTGGCAAATTGTCAGTGTTAAGTGGAGGTTTTGGGTTGCTGGATTCAGGGGAGGAGTTTTTGATTGATGGGACACCTTTTTTGGAGTCTTTTGAGTCCTCTTTATGAGGATTTTTGTTCCTATCCGGGTCTGGGGAGACTTTTTCCTATTTTGGTGGGTTGTTGATAGGTTTGAGATCCTTCTTTTAGGGGTTTTTTTTCCAAATCCGACCCCCTTATTTTGGCGGGGCCCCTTTTTTCTAGAGTTAGGGTAAAAAGGTTTGAGCTTATTTATTCTCTTCTTCATTTCTTTTTATAGATGCAAAAAATTCTGGAGTGGAAGAGACTTTGTACTTTCTGGAGGACATTGTGCTATTTTGTTCCAAGCTTTGTATCAGACTTTGGAGTATGCATTTTCAGGGCCTTTCAGAGCCTTTATACAACATCTTTGATCTATTTCTGGTGTCATATTTATATGCAGATTGGTGATTGATCTTTCTTTTTTGTGTTTCTTATCTGAAACCTTTTAAGTTTGTCTCATTTTGGCATCTTTGTGACTAGGAATTCTCTTCACAAGTTAAAGGTTGTATTAATTTCTAGATGTATTTACTGTGATTAACATCCTTTAAGTATCATTCTGATCCAGATCTTCCTTTGAAATATTCATGTGTTGAGGGTTTTACCAGTTATTGCATCATCATATAAATAGTTGTGGGTTCTTTCTGTGTTAAGGAAAGTGATTTTGGTGTATCACCCATTAATTAGTTTCAATCTTCAAGTTCTTTATATGTCTTTTCTTCCCCTTTTTCCCCTAAAATCTTTAGGTTTGAAGAGAAAAAAATAGTATTTTATTCAACAGGAACTGGCCTAGAATCTGGAGGTCTCATTTTCCGTATTGCATATCCCACATGTAGAATTTGAGTCCCATGTTATGCCAGATTAATGAGCTTAAAATTTTTATTAGGGTGCAAATTTGGTGCATAACAGTAGTCAATGAAGATTCTGAGGAATATATGCCAAGGGATGAACCAAAACTAGGTAAACCAAAAGTGATAATTGCATAATAAAGTGATGAAGAATGTGTTCTACTTAAAGAAAAGATATTGTAGATTGTTCAAGAAGAAGATGGAATGAAAAAGATAATTGGCATATGGATAAATGGTTCATCATATGAACAAGACTGCATTGAGGACACTCTAGGAAGATACTTTATTGATAACAACATTGAATTGAAGAGTTTGTAGAATGTGCTTCTAGAAGAATTTATTGAATGCATCAAGGAGGCTATGGACTATGTGTCTCAGGACAGAAAAGAGGAAGAAATAATCTCACATCTAAAGATGCAGTTTAGGATATCTCTCACCAAACTGAAGAAGAAAATGAATGTACTAAGACAATGCATTGACTCAGCGAACAAGATCTTCAACTATTGTCTCAGGTGGCCTCATGTGGTTGGAAAATACAAGGACAAGTTAGAACAAATTGAGAATGAGCTTGTCAGAATAAGACAGGACTACAATATGGTTCAGGAGAAGGATGGAGTAGTTAAGAAGAATATTTATGAGCTGCAGATTGAGCATGCAAAGGTTCACTTTGCCAGAAAAACTCTTATGGACACCTTCTGGAAAGTGAAGGATCATATTGAATTCAGATTAGAGAAAATGTTTGAAGTTATGAAGAAAGGAGAAAATTTGGAAGGAGCCATTACCATTCCTGAATCCTTTGTCTAGTTCATCAATAGAACATTACAAAATAACAGTCTGATAATTGCTACTGGGATTGCAGTGGAATCTTGGAGGAAATTTCTCCTGGAAATGAAAGATAAGTATAAAATAATCTTCTGAATTTTGCAAGTAGTCACATTTTTTTGGGAGAGAATGCGGTGAGGAAGAGTGCAGTAAATAAGCTAAGGGGGAAAGAAAAGTAGTGAAAGTTTTTGTCATTGATGTCAAAGGGGGAGAGAATGCATTGAAAAATGCCTTGACATCCAAAGGGGTTGCAGTGTTTTGTTGTGCTGTGAAGTTTTGAATTTTGGTTTCGACACTTAGTCATTTTTCACTAAGTGTTGCCATCAATGCCAAAGGGGGAGATTGTTGGAATATGGCTTTGGGAGATTGTTTTTGGTTGCTACTGTTGTCATTGATGGCAACTGGAGTTAGTAGTATGGTCCGCAATTTGGAAGTATCTCCTATTGGAAAGAAAAGTAGAAGATTGTATTCTATTGGAAGAATGCATGAAGAATAGGGTATACAGTTGATAAGTTGGTCTGAATACTTCACCAGATCATTATTTTGTTGTGTGGATCCCCAGGGAAGCCTATCAAGCATGCATGTTACCTTATTGGTAAATTTTTGTGGTGTTGCAGAAATCGATGTACGAGTTAAGAGATTCGGTAGAATGATTTATCATTTATTTTCTCATTATGGCCGACCTGTTGTGTATGGTGTGTCTCGGATGTATGAGGAATAGTTTTTTAACTATTTCTTATGTTGGGAATTTTTATTTGGGTCTAGTCGACTTGTGTGGGTATGCATTAATTCCAATTGGTGATTTGAGTCAACATATAGAAGAATATTATATTTTCTTTAAAGCCGACATATAGTAATAAAATTTTGTTAGCAAATATATAAAGGAGATCGGTAATTCATTTTAAGAGAGCATGAATTTGTAACAAGGTGTGTGTGTGTGTGTGAAAAAGTGCAGAACAACTATATGGGCTAATATTAGAAGATCTGTTGAGCAGATTTTTTTTGTGCTACAGAAGGGTTTCTGCAGAAGAACAGAGTAGAGCAGAGCAGAAGTGTGAATTGGAAAAAAGGTCTAGAATCTATTTTATGTGCCTCATTGGAACTGAATCCAGGCATTTGTAGATGCTATATTCTTAGTTCAACATTTTGTTGTAATCTCAAATATTTTGTAAGGCAGTGAGCCTTCCCTATTTTGAGCAATGAGCTCTAGGCAATGTGCCTGAATGCAAGTGCATTCCCTTTTGATCATACTTTTAATAGAGTATACTTTGTGGATTAATCTCCACCATGGTTTTTCCCCTAATAGGGTTTCCACGTAAAAATTCTAGTGTTATGGTGTTCACATTGTCTCTTTAATGAGTTTGCATGTTTCCTTTTGTTTATATGTTGTGAATGCTATTAAAGGTTAAATTTTGTTGTTGATAGTTTAAGATTTGATTTGAAATTCAAATATTGTGGAACATTGATTCACCCCCCGCCTCTCAGTGTTCCTAGTGTCCAACAGATATGCCCTGTTTTATAACCTATTATTTTAAATAGGATTAGAAGCTTTTGTTAGCAAGAATATTCTTTTCAACTTACCATTCCACTTGGGTGGCCAAACTTGTGCCTTTTTAGGCTTTACAATAGTTTAGTAAGCATTATGGTATAATGAAGTAGTGGTTTGATAAAAGGATCATTGTAAAATATTTTTCCCCTATAAATTACCCCTTATGTGGAACAAAGCCCAAGGTAAAAAGGAAATTCATGAAAAATTTGAGCCTCTAGTTGGGACCCTTATCTATTATTGATGAACTTTAATATAACACTTTTAGATTACAAAGCATATCTAGGAAATTGCTTCATTTTCTTAATAATGTCTAATTTTTTAAGCATTATTTTAAATATTGATATAATGGTTGTGTCAGATTATATCATAGCATCTCTTTTGTTTTTGTTTTTTTTATTTTATTTTTGGTGTGTTTTACTTTGGGCTAGTTTTTGGCCTTGTTTTAGTTATTACTTGTTGCAACCTAGAGTAGTTTAATAGTATATATTTTTGTGTGAAAATAAGTGGTCATCCAACTGTGTCTTGTATATCATTTTTTGATATCTAGATTATGTTGGTGTCATTCATCAAAAGAGATCCACCAATGGTTATGTATTTAAACTATTTTTTGTCATATTAGTTGGATGAGAAAAAGGTGGGATATTGTTGTTCCATCTAATTACAATGTGTAATGGTAAATTCTATTCATTGATTGTATTGTGTGTAATTCCTTTATAGTGAAAAATAATTGTATTGTCATTATCATAGTGAGACTCTAAGGTGTTTTCTACTTGTCTAGACTTAATAGTATATTTAACAATAAGATTCCCTAAATCCTATTGTGAGAGATCCCTATTTACTTCAAATGTATGTATGAGATCTCACAATACATCTTTGTTGGAGTTCTTTATAGTTTTTCTATAATTTTTATTTTTTGGATTTCTTAGTTGTAAGCTTTAGTGTAGAAGGTAAGTTAAGATTAGTGGAAGGAAACTCATGAAACTATTTGAAAATATCTTTTCCGCCTATTGAATGGTGTATTGCATGATAATTTCATGTATTGTCCACTAGTTTGAACACACGAAATTTTCTCACTAGATAATGAGGCACTCCTTTTAACATGACTATGGGTTTAGCATCTTGGAGCAATAAGAGATCTTGTAAAAAATATTTGGATCCTCCTTGCAACACAAGAGGTTTAAATGGGGTAGCTATATTAGAGACCACAACTATAAGATTCACGTTGAGGCTTGAAGCACTAATGGCCAAGAGGATGTGTATTTAGAGTTATAAGGAACCCCTTTTGAAAGAGCCAGTTTTAATACCAAGGGTTCTCTAGGTTTCTTTGCAATATCAAAGAAAATGGAACTGATAGTATCACATACTATATACACCTAAAAAATGGTCATTGCATTCAATTAATTAAATACAACCTATTTGATTAATACTTCAACTACATATAAATGAAGTCTTACTTTATTTATATTGTTCACTTTCCTTTTAATTCTCCTAATTCATATTCCTCTAAATTAAATAAATAGAAAAACCCTAAACATGTTTATTTGATTAATCTTCCCTAATCCTGATTAAGAATTAGAGCACATTTCTACAACTTTTTTTATGTGCCAGCTCATAAAGGTCACATGAAAATAAATGAGCCTAATTATTAATTGGAATTATCCTCACACACTTCCACCAATAAAAAAAAGCACATGGCTTTATTCCCCCACACTTCCAACAAATTTGGAGCACATGGGTCTTTTTTTCACACACTTGGAATCTCATGCATTTGGCATGCTTCCAATTGGTCAAGGGATTCTCTTCACACACATGGCATGTTGCCCTTGGTCAATGGGACAACATCCTAATTCCTTTCATCTCCACCGTCTATCTTGTCTCCTTTGAATTTGAACCATTGATAGGTGCCACCTCACAAAATGCTTGAGAAACTCTATAAATACACCCCTCATCCTTTGCATTATCATCCACTTTTTGAGTAATGTTATAATGTTATTTTGAAATACAAATTGGAATAGTGTTATAATGTCATTTTTCATCCACACTTTGAGTATTGTTACCATGTAGGTTTTTTGTAGGAGCTTGGATCTTTCATGGAGTCTTATACTTAGCTTGCATATTATCTGTTACTTTGCATTCTCATCTTAGATTAATTAATTGCTTCATAGTTACATTTTATCATCTCCATTGCATCATAGTTACATTTTAGGTTAGTTTGCTTTTTTGTTGCATTTGAGCATATGCATAATCATGGATAGCTCACTATAGTTGCATATCATCTATCTCATCTCCACTTCTTCATCTATCATCAACATCATCCTTTGTTTATCGTTGCATCCATTATCCTTTCCATCATTTTGTTTCATTTAGAAGCATACCACTAATCCTTCCACCACACATTTGCACATATAAATCATATTAGCTTGCATATTAAGGATCAAATCACATTTTCTAGGTAGTTATTTTAACAACCTTTCTGCCCATAGAAATTTGAGGGCCAAATGGTTTAATAAATCCCTAGAATTAGAGAACAATGATACGTATTTGAAAGGTTTAATTGTATTACGAATAGATTAGTTTTACTTGTTTCAAACTTTGAATGTAAACCGTCTCATTAAGGTTTGTGTTGACATTAGAATAACTCACTCTACACATTCGACACACACACAAAAATGGTGCCCACCATGGGGCCTTTGCCTCACTTATTGCTAACTTTTTTGATGGTTTCATGATTGTAGGTTCAAGGTTTATGACTTGGGAACATTTTGCATAGGTTTGGAAGCAATTCTGAGCTATTTCGAGGCATTTCTAGGCTGTTTTTAGAGTTTTGGAGCCTCTTGCAAGCAATGCAGAGACCATTTTCAATTGTTTTGAGACCATTTTGGATTTTTTTGAGAGTTTTGGCACCTCTTGTATTTGTTTTGGCACCTCTTGCAAGTTGTCCCGAGACTGTTTTCACCTATTCTGGGACAATTCTGGGCCACTTTTAGATTTTTGGCGACTCTTGCTTGAGTTTTGGCACCTCTTACCTCTATTTTGGTGCCTCTTTCACCAAAATGGAACCCACCATTGCATAGCTTATGAAATTCTACCCCATTTCAAAAAAAAAGCTCCAAAAAAGACCTTCGTATGACCAAGATACGACCATTTTTAAGAAACTTTCAAAAAATCAAGTCTATCTCTGTTTTGGCGCCTCTTGTCTCTGTTTTGGCACCTCTTTCCTCTATTTTGGCACCTCTTACACCAAAATGGAACCCACTATTTCATAGCTTATGAAATTCTACCCCATTTAAAAAAAACTCTGAAAAAGACCTTTGTACGACCAAGATACAACCATTTTAAGATTGACTATAAAAGTGTTTTGGCATGCAACTATGAAGTGGCGCCTTTGGTGTCCCAAGTGGCACCTTTTGTAACTATTTTGGAACCTTTGGTGTCTCAAGTGGCACCTCTTGCAAGGCTTTATTTTCATGTTTTGACATGATTACATTGTTTTTGTCCTTCTTGTCTCTTTTTTGGCACCTCTTGTAGTTTCTCACCAAGTTAGAAAACTCACATTTTGTGTTTGCGCTTTGCAGGCTTTCCCAAAAATGCTTGTCAAAGACATTCTTATCAAACTATTGACATATTGCAGGGGCTGGAAGTGGTCTATTTGGTTTCCTTTTGGTTAAGCTAGAACATAGCTTAATTAAAAGGTTAATGAACATCATGTTTCCTTTTGGTTAAGTTAGGAACATAGCTTAATTAACGGATTAATGAACATGTCTATTGTATGTGATGGATGGTAGGAATATGCTCTCCCCTTAATTGGGTGATCCAAAAAGATAGACCCATTCTTGTTTATGTGCAAGTGTAAGTGGAGTATATGGCATGAGTTCTCTCTTTATTCATGCAAAATAAAGATCAATTGAACTATGGGTATACTTGCTTGCTTTTGTTTATCCTAGAGGGCCTTCCTTGTGGGAAACAGTAATCACCCAAGGGAACGACCCAAACTGGTAACACACTAAATCCAAGCGACTTCCAATTGGTATATAAATGTGGATACTTGAGGAAAGTTCAAGTATCATGAGGATAATTCTGACGAGATTGATCGAAAGGGTCTCTCACCACATGGATTATCCCCCATGAACAAAATTCCCACACTAAAACCCTTGTTGTATATTTTCCAAAATCCTTTATCTATTCTTTGGTGCAGCAACGGTCGTTGCCAAGGCATCCACATTCTCATAGTTTTTAGTAGAGGTGATCGGTTTTCCATGGGAGTTTCATGGGGACTGGAACCTTGGTTGGCCTAAGAAGAGAGTGCACTGTAAGGGGGAGCCCGTGTAGCCAAGCTTCTGAATTCATCCGCTAAAGATAGTGCGTTTGGGGTAAAACCCACATGGAATCTAAAAGAATACAATCTTACATAGCCTTAGGAGTGTATATTCCGCTTGATGTGTCTTTAAAATGAAACTCAAACAAAACACCATAAAAAATGTTACATTTTGAAAGTGAAAACCTTGATTTAGAACTACATTCATTGAGGTAGACAAGTCGGTAACTTAGGTCCATCCATCTTTAGAAAATCAGTCATTTCAGCAGTGTTCAACCATTCCTTAGACAAAACAGAGTCAGAACATGTGGTCTACACAATTATATCCTGAAAGATTAAGGTTAGAAAACCCAAGATCAAACCTCTTAGTCCAAAACAACATAAAAAACACTTGTCTATGCTCTACGACTTTAGAGAAAGGTTAACCTTCAACTTTTACAAGAGAGCTTGCAAAAACAATCTAGAGTTATACATGATGTATTGTTGTCAAAATCCAAGACTTTTCCAATGTTTTGAGTACCTTAATTACACATCTTGAATCAAAAATCCAAATCCAAGATCGTTCCTTAGTTTCCTTAGAAGTCTAAACGTGTCAAAACAGACCTATACAAGTGGAACTTTTCAAATTAAGCCTAGATCTAAACATTTCAAGGTGCCTAAATCATCACTATCTATCACATCTTTGAATGCAAAACCTAGTTTCATCTTTGGGATTTGTCATCCTTCTATCAACGAAACGACATCACGCAATCAAATCAAGCTTAGTCTTATCAATAGAATTTGTCATTCTATTTGACTTAGTTGTAATCCTTGGCACTATTTCAAAATTAGATCAAAGCTTAGTCTAAACCCTAACACTTGTATGTTCATCCAAACAAGGTCACAAAAGAGGAGACTTAAGGACAAGGAACTTGGAACACCCAACCTTGAAAAGAAAACATTGGAAACCCAAGTAGTGAAACTCTTGATATTGAAACACCAAACCTTGAAACATAAAACATTGAAACTCCATGTAGTGAAGATCTCAATATCAAAACTCCCAACATTGAAAATCAATACATTGAAACTCAAAATAGTGAAACCTAAACCACCATGGCTGAAATAGATGAGGATCAATTGAATGCTTTAGCTCATCAAATGAAAAATATTCAACAAAAAATCAGGGATATGCAAGGGGAAACAACCACAGAAAGACATTTGCGGCTACACATCTGCCCTTCTCCATTTGACAAAAATCTAGACATTACACCTTCTTCACCAAAAACTACATCATCCAAGTTCAATTTCTTTGAATTCTTGAAAAAGTTAAATGAGAAGCCCAAATCTCAATCCTTAAACATGAATGATAGTGAACAATCTTACCATGTCATGCATCTATCTTCATCACCCATAATCCAAAATAAATCTCAGGATTCTTTCACCCAAGTTAACTATTCCATCCAACCACATTCTTCTATCATACTTTCTACATCCAATGATCCATGTAAATCTCTCATTCCAAAACATGCTATCATAGACTCCTCTACACCTCACGATCCAAGCATTCTTTCCACTTCATCCAATGATACCAAAATTCCACAATTTCTTCCAATCATTAACCAAGACCGAATCTCTCAAGAATTATATGATGATCCCCTCCTTTCATTTTTCATCCATGATGACTCCCTTCCATCTCAAGAGAAAATTATCTTTCCAAGTCCTCCTTCCACTCCATCTGATGAATCCATACCATCTCAAGATTCCATTGCATCCCAAGAGTATGATAATTCTTCCATCCTATCTAATGATGTCCTATCACCCGATGATCAAGATATGCTTCTATCTGAGGATATCCCTTCATTCCATGAGGATATTCATCCTTCTCAAGATCAAGATATGCCTTCCATACCACCACATGATGATTCCACACATAATGAAGAGCAAGCTACTTCATCTTCTACACCTCGTGATCCTCTTCCAAGTCAAGGTCAAAGTACCCCATCATCCCCATGTCAAGTTCCTATCACACCTATGCAAGCTATCCATGAACCCCACACCTACAAATTGGGATCCTCCACCTTCATCCACTCTAGTTTACTTCCAACACCTATCCTTTCATCCATATCAAATCCTCCCCAAAATGGACTTGCATCTTGTTTCACAAACAACACATATCCCATTGGTAAACCAATGTGTCAAAGTATGAACTACAAAGGAAAAGGATTAGGCCTTCATGAACAAGGTATCCTAGAACCCCTTTTTGCTCAAGAAAACCCATATTAACATGGCCTTGGTTATACACCTAAGTTTCCTAGTCCATCAAACCTACCATCTATCTTAGGTCCTCATCCTAGTTCATCAAACCTTCCCTCTATCCTAGGTCCATATCCTATTCATCAAGAACAACAAAGGCACACATCCTTGATGCCCTTTCAAAATTCTACCACCAACAACTCATTCATGATACCTCCATATCATTCATCTCCATCCATCTCTCCTATTTCTCTTGGAAGCAATTTCGGTGCCAAATGTCAAAAACTTCCATATCAAAATTTGCATGTATCAAAGGATCAACATGTCTCCTCGAAGAGGCATGTAAAAATAAAAGAAAATTTGATCCAAAATCAAAGGAAAAATCAAAAAGGCCACAAAGGCCCATTAAAGCAAAAAGAAAAATTTCCAAGACCACAAAGGTCTATAAATCAAAGAGAAAAATCTCAAAGGCCACAATGGCCCACAAAGCAAATATTAAATTCAAAAATCATGTGGATTCCAAAAAGTCTCATAGAAGCAATAAAATCTAAATCAGCACCCAAATTTGCCAATCCAAAAGCTTCCTCCAATCTTCCATATAAAATCCTATCACCTTCCAAATCCATTTTTCCTCCATCACTTCATCACCCTTCAAAGTGTGTGCCAATTTTGATCTTGCCATCATTTCCATCTATCCATCAACAAACCTTTCAACCTCATATCCATTATCCCATCATACCCTAAATCTGCCAACATTTAGGAGTCCAATTTTCCATTTCCATGGTTTATTAGAGCATGTATTCAAGAGATATTTGGTTGTGAAACTTGATGCTTAAGTCCTTCCATCTTCCTATCATTCATATCCTATTCTCCATATTCCTCTTTCACTCTACACTTAGGGACAAGTTTCATCCATCTTATCATTCATGGTCATTATCCCTTTTATGCTCATTCCTTACTTTTCCACCTTTGATCTAGAAAAATTTAAGGATCTTCTTGAACATCATGTATCATATCCTATAAGCATTATCCATATCCTTCATACCATATCCTTCACCTTATCCATATTCCATCATTCTTACTAGATACATCCTTTCTTCCTTTCCTTGGTCTTGATGAGGAATAGGGGAAAAATATTGGGGCCTTGTGTCCATATATTATCTAGTTGATCTTGATCATCCCATTCATTATCATTATCCTTGCTTTCTTCCATTCCATATCTCCTAGCTTATCGAAATCCATGTCATCATGTCCCTTTGCAACCTTGAATCTTATCATGCAAATCATATTTGAGCCTAGCTGTAAAACATTATCCAATCCTCATATCTTTTGTCAATCAATCATCAACAATCATCAATCTTATCATACTTAGAGGAAATAAATGATCCTAAGTACTTATCATCACCATGCCTTATCGAATCAATCATTCTAGGCATCTTAATCAATCAACCATTATCATCTTTTGGCAAAAGATATGTTGCTTGTGTGACATGTTATGTAGTGAATATTTCATTTTGATCTATCATTTATCCATGGTTGCATTATCTCTATTGTGGGGAATCTTGTTCCTTCAATTGGTCATATCATATCATTCATCCATCTATCTTGGGCTACGTAACTTGCTTTGTAGTGTTCATCCATCATGCTTCCATCTCTGTGTCTGTCATGCTTCCATGTCTGCATCATAGCTTGATCTAGTGTTTGTATTATGGTATCCCCTAGCATTACTCGACCCATTCTAAAAATTAGTTTGTCCTATCATATCACACCGGAGGCATGTCCTACATTGGATTGCATTCATGTACATTCTCAAGGTCGAAAAATCAAAAATCCCAAAAACATTCAAAACATATCAAAATCCCAAAACAGGTCAAAAAGTCAAAAAGTCAAAAATATAGTCTTTATTCAAACTACGTCGTCACTAAGCTTTGAACGTAAGCAAGGGTGATATTTTATTATCCCCCAAGACATTTTAGGTTAGTCTTCTAGGTTTTTGCTATGTTCATATTTTTGTCTTGAAAATCTTGGTTGTGTCGTCAGTCAAACTACGTGGTCTCTGCGTGTATAACGTAGGCAAGGCTAATATGTTGATCAACCCTCGAGGTCCCTAGGATAGGTCTTTAGGTTAGGTATTTTTTGTCATGGTCATGTCTCACACTGGACTAGGGGAAAAATCCTACACTCACTAGGGGCAAATAAAATGTGAGCTTGAACCAGTAGGCAACCAGTCATCAGACCAAAGTTACAAACACAAACTTCGAATGGATGATGATCTTTTTGAATCAAGGGTTTATCACGTTAAACACAAAATTTCAAATTGTTCTACTTTGATTTTCGATATCATATCTCTCAAGTCCTCGATGATTTATTGACCTAGAGGAGCAAGGAAGGAGTATGATTTTTCTTTGTCTGTTGTCTATGATTTTATCATTATTACTATGCAATTTTTCACAAGACATGCGCTACAAAGTATCACTGATGACATTCCAAATTCGCATAGGAAAAATATTAACTCTTGTGTGTTTACACAAGCGATGCTCAGGTCATCTCAGTTTAATTATACTTAGATGCTTGTGTTAACTTGCAATTTTAAAACATCATAGAAGTAGTACTCAGGTCATCTTGGTCTAAAACATTACATCGATGCTTGTACTCACTTTCAACATTTTAAAGGCCCAATGATGATAAAAAGCACAACAAATTAGTTAATGTAAATGACAATTTTTGAAAATGAGATTTGCATAGTTAAGTTAGTTGCATTCATGTTAGCATTGCATGTGTATTTATGGGGTTTTTCACTACTGAAACAATTTCACAATGGTGTCATATCTATTATT
Source organism: Sequoia sempervirens (assembly GCA_007258455.2). Classification (NCBI taxonomy): domain Eukaryota; kingdom Viridiplantae; phylum Streptophyta; class Pinopsida; order Cupressales; family Cupressaceae; genus Sequoia; species Sequoia sempervirens. The sequence continues at coordinate 142,393 of VDFB02056127.1, forward strand.
AATGGATTGAGTACAATGGACATTAACCAAAAAAAAACACATCATTCCCATTTAGTTGCATCATCATTTGCATATATTAGAAAACATTCTCATTTCATTTACATCCATACATTCCATCATGATACTTGCATCCGAAAATACAAAAGAAAATAATAAAGGACATACATTGCATATCATTTCCAACATCACAATCATGTCATTCACTACGCCTAAATAAGTGAGTCTCTTCAGATTTCCAAGAAAGTGGGGAAATATGTCAGAGTTATGAAGCTTAAAAGATCAATCTACTATAGTCTTCCCACAACTTTTGGAAGTTGGACAAACTCACTTATTTAAGCTTAAGGTCCTGAACATTTGAAGTCATGCACATTCAATCATTTGCATCACATCATTCATCATTACAAAAATCATCATTGCATGGAAATCAAATGCATCCTATAATCATAATAAATCACATCATTTCATTACACATCATAATCATCTCATCACATTGCATAATCATCACAAATCACATCATTTGCATTACACATCATAAATCACATCACATTGCATAATCATAGTCATCTCATCACATTGCATAATCATAAACACAAATACATTTATTGCCTGATCATTTATCATCACATAGAAATTAAATAAAGTCACAACATTGCATATCATAATAGGGAAATCAAATGCATCATAATCGCCGTTGTATATCATATATCATCAAAAATGTCATAATGTCCACGTGTACAAGGATATCCAAAAGTAGGCTGAGATACATCAAAATCCAAAAGGGCACTGTACCATGGGAAACATATCCTCAATATCACAAAAGGTGTATACACAATGTCCAAGGAACATCACAAAATGCTATGTTGAGCTCCCACCAGATGCTACTACTCTCATGGAACTGGTACCCCCTCTACTTGATAGACCTGCACCTGGATCTCTCCTATCTCTAGGCAATGGCTACATGACACCCATGCTAACAATCTGAGAACGAGATCTACTAGAACAAGACTGTAAAAAACTCTCTCATCGCTCAGGAGGAACCAACTCATGATATTTACCTCTGTAAAACTACAACTCCTGAGAAATGTGTTTGATCTCTCTGAATAAATCCATTGTACCTGCAGATGGTGTCGTCTGCTATATCCTCTCGGAAATGGCCTCATCCTGCTTTGTTTAGTGTCTTAAGGCATCCCTCTCTGAAGCAAGTATAATCATTTGTACCTACAACTATTGTATCTGCTACCTATCTATCCCTCTATTAGTCCTAAAAATTATCAATCTGTGCTTGACACTACCCTAACTCATCCTGAAGGGACACAATTTGTGCTCGAGCCTATGCTATCTCACTCTGAAATGATTGAATCTCTACCTGCAAAGATGCTATCTATGCTGACTACTGTTGTGAGGGTATCCCAATCTGAATCCTGGGAAGCACCGCCTAAGCTACAGTGACGCTCCTCCTATGCCTTGGAACTGCAAAATCCAATGGATGATTGTCATCTGCCCCAACATCATCACCCACTACACCACCATCGGTCTCCCCACCATCATCACCTATGAAACCACCCTCTGCACCACCATCATCACCTCTGCAACCACCCTCTGCACCACCCTCATCACCTCTGTAAGCCCCCTATCCACCATCATCACCACCCTTGTCATCTTCTCCCTCTCCATCAACTAGCGGTACTGGCTCCTTGGGATGAGTGAATATAGGAAAGGGATGCGTGTGGAAGAACTTTGAATAATCCTCGGTCATCCCAGTGTATGTAATATATGGAACACAATCCCATAAACCAAGGGTCAAGGTATAATACTCTATATAGGTTGTCTCATATGATACACATGGGCCCCACCCTAAAACATCCTATCGTCACCGTGCATAATGGGAAACTCCTAGGGGCATCCCCTGAACCCGTCCAAACTATCGACATACTCACAGATACAAGTAGCGCTCAAGCACAACATGTGTTTGCCTAATCAGATAGCGGGATAATAACATATATGGCTTCTCCAGCTGATCCTCTAGCCACTACTCACAATCCAAGTACGGCTACCATGTGACAGTCTCCAAATCATCCAAAACCCGCCTCTAATAAGCAACCTTGCCCAACTTATGCTAGACATGTGGACCACTATAACTAAAGACATAGGGTCTCCCTACTAGTTGATGTCTCTCTCCCATGGGTCGAGTGACGACTATATGCTCCCATGCCCAAGTCTGCAATAATGTGACGCCACATTACAAAATTGTTGCCCCATAATAGACAACCTCTAACAAATCTTGATATAAGTGGGCTAACATACATGAGCCCTAGTCATACCTTGTACCATCAAGTGTCATCCACGATAGCACATGACCCCAACCTACTGAAAATCCCTTTGACCTACGATTAGGACAAAGGAATCCACCAATAAATCTGGAAAGTACACACGACAAAGGATCATATCTGCTAATCATCTCAGTCCAAGGGATCCATCAACCCATAACATAATCATGTCAACACAATCTCCACAATGCAGCTATCCCACCCCTCTCTATCTTATCGTACACTACTATCTCTCCCATCACTGGGATCTGTAGAATACGATAGATGTCCTCGGGAGTCACAGTCATCTCTCTAGTTGGTAAATAAAATGTATTATGATCACTATGCCATCTCTCTTCCAAAGTTGTTAATAAACCTCTATTGATTCTATATTGAGGAATGTCTAACAAGGAAGTCAACCCACAATGGGAGATAATCTCTAAGTCGGTTGATGACAAATGACGGACCATGTTCCAGGTCTTTAGGAATCGCTCCCAAGACTGGAGTACATCTCCATTTCCCTAATCATGAACACAAATCAATCAATCAATGTCATGTTCAATCAAGATTATCAGTCAATCAAGCTAAGGTGCAGTCATTCGAATCAAATCAAATCAGAACAATCAATATCTCATTCAATCAACCCATCATTCCTCGCCTATCATGAGGACAATCTACTATCAATCAAACTATCATTCCTCGCCTATCATGAGGACAATATGTTATCAATTAGTTTATCGTTCCTCGCCTATCATGAGGATGATCTACTATCAATCAAACTATCGTTCCTCGCCTATCATGAGGATGATTTGTTATCAATCAAGCTATCGTTCCTCACCTATCATGAGGACGATCTATTATCAATCAAACTATCATTCCTCACCTATCATGAGGATGATCTATTATCAATCAAACCATCATTCTTCACCTATCATGAGGATGATATGCTATCAATCCTACCATCGTTCCTCACCTATCATGAGGATGATATGCTATCAATCCTATTATTGTTCCTCGCCTATCATGAGGATGATACAACACTGATTCTATCATTTGATTCTCGCCTATCATGAGATCATATCATCATGCAAAACACCAATCGAACACTACACATACCATAATTTGACTGAAATCAATCCAAAACGTGACAAACTGACGACTCCTAAACTTTAAGGACATCTTGCAAACATCGCCCCGAAGGCTTTCCATAATCACACCCGGCAAAACAGGTCAAACGACAAGCTAGACCACCTCAAATCAACAAAGATGGAAACTTTCCAAGGCAACAAGAGGCGCCATTTGGAACTCCAAAGGCACCAAAATAGAGTTTGCAACTCAAAACAAGGTTTTCAAGGCTTACAAGAGGCACCACTTGGGACACCAAAAGCGCCAAAATAGTGTTGGAGCACAAAACATAAATTTTGACCCTTGCAAAAGGCGCCACTTGGGACCCCAAAGGTTCCAAAACTCTCAAAAGGCTCAAAAACACCAATTTCAAGCTTGCAAGAGGCACCACTTGGGACCCCAAAGGTGCCAAAACTCTCAAAAGGCTCAAAAACACCAATTTCAACCTTGCAAGAGGTGCCATTTGGGACCCCAAAGGCACCAAAACTCTTAAAACACATGAAAACTTGAATTTCAAGCTTGCAAAAGGTGCCATTTGGGTCCCCAAAGGTGCCAAAACTCTTAAACATGCTCAAAAACACTCAAAAATGACAAAAACATCACCCAAAAGTGCATAAATGACATCCCATAAGCTACAACATCCATCTACGACGTTTAAAATACCATTAAAAGGCAAGAAAATGACTAATAAAGAGGTTTCTCACAAAGCATACCATAGGTCCAGAGGTAGCAGGCTGATCAAGTTGGCGAAGATGCTTTAAACAATGCTTGTGGTATGGGATCACCATCTTTCTCTAAGCTCTCCAAACTTCAACTTCTCCAAACTCAAAATGTGCAAATGAATCCCATTTTACCCCTTTTTACCTTTTAAGGGTAAAATGGAGGGAATTAGGGTGGGATTTATTTCACATTTTTACCAAAAAGGAGGGGTAATTAATCAACACTATTCAAAGAAAGAGCTTGCAACTCAATTTCGAGAGATAAATCGTCTCTGACATCAAACCTTCACTGAATCGACATTGGATCATCATTGCAGCATCACGACACTTGTCACATCATTCAACACTTCATTTTTACATCCTTACATTCACCGATTTATCTCTCGAGGGAGCATCTATCCGTCAATACCTTAAATTCAAAAATCTAGGGCATCGAAATCCTGCATCATCTGGGGCATCAAAATCCTACATCATTTGGGGCATCAAAATCTCACATCATCTGGGGCATAGAAATCTTGCAACATTTGAGCATCAACATCAAAATCTTCTTTGAAGTAATGTGTAAACACATCACTTCAAAGAGGGGCAAAATGCATACACTTGAAAACGGTCATTGCATTCAATTAATTAAATACAACCTATTTGATTAATACTTCAACTACATATAAATAAAGTCTTACTTTATTTATATTGTTCACTTTCCTTTTAATTCTCCTAATTCACATTCCTCTAAATTAAATAAACAAAAAAACCCTAAACGTGTTTATTTGATTAATCTTCCCTAATCTTGATTAAGAATTAGAGCACATTTCTACAACTTCTTTTATGTGCCACCTCATAAAGGTCACATGAAAATAAACGAACCTAATTATTAATTGGAATTATCCTCACACACTTCCACCAATAGAAAAAAGTGCATGGCTTTATTCCCCCACACTTCCAACAAATTTGGAGCACATGGGTCTTTGTTTCACACACTTGGAATCTCATACGTTTGGCATGCTTCCAATTGGTCAAGGGATTCTCTTCACACACATGGCATGTTTCCCTTGGTCAAGGGGACAACATCCTGATTCCTTTCATCTCCACCGTCTATCTTGTCTCCTTTGAATCTGAATCATTGATAGGTGCCACCTCACAAAATGCTTGAGAAACTCTATAAATACACCGCTCATCCTTTGCATTATCATCCACCTTTTGAGTAATGTTATAATGTTATTTTGAAATACAAATTGGAATAGTTTTATAATGTCATTTTTCATCCACATTTTGAGTATTGTTATCATGCAGGTTTTTCATAGGAGCTTGGAGCTTTCATGGAGTCTTATACTTAGCTTGCATATTATGTGTTACTTTGCATTCTCATCTTAGATTAATTAATTGCTTCATAGTTATATTTTATCATCCCCATTGCATCATAGTTACATTTTAGGTTAGTTTGCTTTTTTGTTGCATTTGAGCATATGCATAATCATGGATAGCTCACTATAATTGCATATCATCTCACTCATCTCCACTTCTTCATCTATCATCAACATCATCCTTTGTTTATCATTGCATCCATTATCCTTTCCATCATTTTGTTTCATTTAGAAGCATACCACTAATCCTTCCACCACACATTTGCACATAGAAATCATCTTAGCTTGCATATTAAGCATCAAATCTCGTTTTCTAGGTAGTCATTTTAACAACCTTTGTGCCCATAGAAATCTGAGGGTCAAACAGTTTAATAAATCCCTAGAATTAGAGAACAATGATACATATTTGAAAAGTTTGATTGTATTACGAATAGATTAGTTTTACTTGTTTCAAACTTTGAATGTAAACCGTCTCATTAAGGTTTGTGTTGACATTAGAATAACTCACTCTACACATTCGACACACACACACACATACTATTTTTCTTACTCCTTGAGCCACACGGGAAGAATCAAGAGATTGATGATAGACATTCTTAGGCGATATATTTTTATCAATCAAAGGTGTTTCCATTACAGGTTATATGGAATACCGCAGGAGGATGAAAGATATAAAATATGAAGCAACCATGCTTTAGACCATCTAATGTAGTAATGTGTACAAGAATATTATTAATAATTATATTTATAAGCAAAGATAAGAATTAGTACATGTTATACCATTTGGAACACATGTAATCAAATGTATATGCAATAGATTAAACATTGAACGAGCACCATATATACCCAAGTAGGATGTATCTATTAGACAATGTGAATGTGTAAACATAATCAAGCCAATCTAACATATTTGCATCATAAGAAGTTTATAGCTAACAATATGAACAAAGTGAGTGAGTGTGTGTGTGTGTGATAGAGAGAGTACATCACCCTCTTCATGCATGACAATTATTGTAATCATTAAAGGGCCATAAGTGCAATATATGTACACCAATTTTGCATAAGATCAACAATTACTGAGAATATATTTTAAATTTAATTAGTTTTTCTCAAAGTTTTGAGGCCAGGAAACCTGGGGACATGTTTAAGGGATGACATTTTTTAAAAGATTTTGGGGACAATGATATTCAAATAACATATATAATTAATATTATAATTTTAAAATACAAATTGATCAAAATACCTAAAAATAACATAAACAAACCAAATGAAGTTAAAGTTTCCAAGAGCAAGTACAATAAGAATTTATTGATTCCATAATCTATCTAATAGAGTGACAATCATAAACATAATATGGAACATGATTTATATTGAGAGATGACAAAAATAAAATAAAAAGCAAATGTTATATCAATCTATCTAACAGTCTAGTAGATAGAGACATTGAACAACCAGCTCAAAAATCAGATTCTATAGTGCACTGATATCTTGATATGTGTTCATCTTCCACCCGTTTCGCCTTTTCCTTTTCTTTTTATGAACATACAATAATAATATACAATGAGGTTTGATCTTTAAAACTTTTTTACTCATCTACCATTCTTTACACCTTTTCCTTTTCTTTTTATGAATGTACAATAATAATATACCTTGATTTATAAAACTTTTTTTGATTGAAGTGCCTTGACAGAACCTTCATTTATAATTTTATTCATTTCAAATTAATTTTTAAATTAATTTTATTATTTTATATATATTTGGTGTGGACAAGCAACTGCCCCAAACAAATACTTCATTTGACCAATACATGAAACGTATTGTGATGAGTTAGCTGGCGGTGAGAGTCGTGGTCATATGACGCATGAGTCCAATAACTTTATGGCCCTTAGCGGAGACATGAATATGTAGGACGATCAAGCAGCGTTTTTACTAGATGTTTATTTTGTCTGGATGCTTATTAATCCAATAGTTGATTTAATTCAGTGCGAGATATTGTGCTTCATGGTAATAAGTGGATAATCTAGAAGATTTGACACAGGATGCGTTTGATGATCAAAGTTTAAATTTTTTAATTGGATTTCTGTAAAATATTTGTATACATGTGAATGATATTTAAGTTCGATACTTGTGATTTTGATGAACACTTTTGAGGGTCTATTATGAGAGGTGATAAGACTAGGTGATGTTCATCTTCCAATCTTTTTTTAATTATTTTAATAGTTGATTAATTTTATATGTATTTTTAAGAATTATGGAGAGAAATATTAAATTAATATTCTTCTATTAACTTGGAATACGTGTTGTGAGGCAGCATTGAATAGCGATGCATTGGAAAAGTTGATTGGTTGTCTTTAGTAGAAGAGAATCCATGACAATTATTACAATGTGTAAGGTTGTAGGAGCATCTATGATAGCTATGACAACATGTAAGAGCATTTATGATAGCTATGACAAGTTGTAAGAGCATCTTTGATTGTTATGATAATATACGACTAGATGGAGTTACATATTATTTCTAGAGATTTCACATGTGTGAGTGGCATTGGAATTTGTGCCCTCACATGTATGACCTATAGTTGGGTTTGAGTCGGTATTTTGACAACCTAAATTGAATACATGGTTTCAACACATGATCTACAATACCATTTATAATATCTTGTATTGTATTTGCCTATATATTGAAGCCCTTGGATAGTGGGAAGCAAGTTTTTATAGGGTGTATTTTTATGTTATGATAATATTCTTGGACTAAAGGGGAAAATTGTGTTGATGTGCTCTTCATTTGAAATTAATGCAAGTTGGATTGAAGGGGAAAATTATAAGCACTTAGGATCAATTTTTTTTATTGTATTTTCACCTAGATTATCAACAAGATAAAGTATGGAATTTATTTGAGTCTTGGTCAAACCCCTTTGTTGAATTCAAAAGATTCAGAACAAAAAAGACAAACACATAAGTTGTAGAATCCCTATGTTTAGTATCTATCAAATGAATGAACAAATGTAATGCTACTTGCTTTGAATGAATTTTCATATATTCTTATATGTTCAAGATAATTTCACAAAATAAAATGTTACTAGCACTCATATTGAACACCGATAATACAAAAGAAATGTCACTTTGCATTACTTGTATTTCATGAAGTCTTTCAAATGTAAAATTAGAAAAATGGAGAGAGGAGTCGAGTTTAAAGAGATGGAGTCATGTGGATGTGACTAAGTTGGCCTCAATGAAACCATGTAAGGGGTTGGTAAAAGGAAAAAGGCATAATGTTTTACATAGGATTGCCTAGGAGTTGGAACCAATATTACACCTCAATATATATAAGCACGGTCTAGAAATAAAAAGAAGGTTAAACCCTAGGGTAAAACACTAGAAGGGTTTGAAAGTGTGTGTTCAACACCCATAATTAATTTAGGATATAATTAACTACTAAATTAATCAATAATAATTAGACTAGATAAAATTATATGAGTTGGGACAATAAAAGAAATAGAAAGTTAGAATGTGCTTAGCTCTATGTTGATTGAAGGATTATCAATTATGAAGATTATAATGTGTTGCACACGTGACAATTAGATTCAAAATTCTAGTATTGTATTTATTACAATTATCAAGCTATGATGAATATGTTCAACAAGTTTTGACTTGTTTGAGACCATGTTGTGCCTATAATTTAGTCTGTAGACATTTTTTCTACATGAATTTTTATTTAAATGCATTTTAGTATTGTTTACATTTGCATGTATTTGTGTCTAGGAAAAATGGGGTGCTAAAAAAAACATTTGGGATTTGTTGTATGTAGAGGAAAGTATGTAAGTTTTCTTTTAATGAGTTAAACCACTTTGTCAATTTTGCAATGATAAAAGGCACATAAGACAAAAGATGTAAATGCTTAGTGTAGTGTGTGTAATGTGGAAGTATGGATGATGCTCTTAACAATGCTTCTCAACATGTTCTAAATTGTTTCTTAGATGATTAATTGATTCTCCTTGATTCTATTTGATCATTGATTTATTAGGGCTTATATTTAAATAGAAGCTCTTATGTGCTGAATTCTAAATATTTTGAATGCAAACCAATAAATAATAGTTAGAATATCCAAAATAATTATCTTGAAAATATGGTAAAAGGTTTTTTAATTAGAAAAAAAAGACTATGACTATGATTCTATCTAGAAGATAAATTCATACTCATAGTCAAATCTAAGATGTATGAATGAATGAGATAATAACTGGTTTATACCATTAGACATATACACAACAAAACATCAAACATATATATATATATATATATATATATATATATATATATATATATATATATATATATCATATGTATATATATACACACATATAATTATATACGTATATATCTATACATACATACATATATATATATACACACACATATATATACATGCATGCATACATGCATATATACATACATACATATGTAGATATAAATATATACATATACATATGTATATATGTATATATGTATTCATATATATGTACATATGTATATATATACACACACACATGCATGCATGCATGCATACGTATATCTCATACAAAACAAATAACACATCACATAGTTTATTGTAAAATTGGTCCTTTTGGAAGTTGCTACCGTGATTGGGACAAAGTCCAACAAATATCAAAGTAGATTTATTATGTGGAACAAATAAGTTAGGTAGTTGGTATACTAAACTTGTGTGTGTTGTGGTGAGTTGCCCTAGCTAGGAAAGTCCCACTCACATGATACATCAGTCACACAATTGTTTTCTCGCCCTCGCTACTCTACATATATAGTTTAATATTTCTATTCTCATAAAAGTGTGGACATTAAAGTGATATGTGTATTAATGTGGCTATTTTGAATTAGTCTAATCCTCATTCCTACTCACAATTGATATTGTAATTTATACAATGGTTATCAAAATTCAAACACTACAAAAGACTCAAAGTTGATTTAATTTAGTACAAGATATTTAGCCTAAGGTCTAAATAAATGATATACTAATTACAAACTTTTAAAATTATGTATATAGATATTTAATTTGGATTAATTTAGTGTTGATAAATAATTTTAGGGGTTTGATGTAATGTGTTTTTGACTTATCTATTGTACTTTTATTTTTTATTGTTAAATTATTGAAATCTATATATATATATTTGAATAATATTTGAATAATATTTGATTTGGACTAATGTAGTGTTGATGAACAATTTTAGGGGCTTGTTATAAGAGGATTAGAGCGTGAAATTTTCTCAATGCCTAATCAAACCTATTTGTTAATTTTAATAGATTAAGAATGTGAAAGACACACACACAAGGTGTCGAATACCTTTGTGTGGTATCTATCAAATGAATGATGCAAATGCAATGCTACCTACTTTAAATAAACTTTCAATTATTCATAGACATTCAAATAGACCAATTTGGTTGGGTCAAAAGATCAAAATAATAAATTCAGGCTTGAGTGGAGAAGCCAACTAAAATGGTGTATTGCATGTGCCATGATTAGTTAAGAAATGATGTCATCGTCAAATCTCTTATGACCAATGCAACAAATAGCAAGATTCATATAATTGTCATATAAAATGTAATCGTCACTAAGAAATGGCACATGGTGAAAATAATATTTGAACAATATATTCGTGAGTGTGTTATCCCCTAGTGATTTGTGGCATCTATAAAATGTGCTATGATTTGTCACATTATAGTATAGAAAGCTTAAATCATATAAAAATTATGTGTATTAACACTTTAGATGTCTAGTAACATTAGTTTTATCCTTAAGTAACTTCCCATTCAAGGCATATAACCCACAAGGACATAATTCATAATTCAAAGTAGTGATGTATGATCTTAATAGATTTGACTTAAAAAATCCTTGAATCTTATCTTTTCATGTGAATTATATCAATTTTATTTTAAAATCAAGTCTCTAACCTAAAATTCTCTATGAACCACACTTCCTAATTAATATTTTATTGAAGAAGCTGTCTCAATATTTGAATGGGTTGCAAATCAAATTCAAGATGAGATCTATTTGATACCAAATCAATATGTTGAAAGGGTCTAATAACATGCACTAAAGATAGAAGAGAAGCTATCTTTAAAATAGAAAGTACAATGACAAAACGAAATAAGAAAATGCATTAAAAAATACTACATCATCCAATGATATACAAGACTTTAACGATGAGAGGATTCCTAAAAAAAAGGTCAAAGGCAAAGATAAAAGATAAAACGAAGACTTTCAATGATAACAAATAATTAAGGTACTTAACTTACGTGTATAGTTGTGCTGGCTGGGAAAGTCCTTCCTAGTCACGGGACGCATGAGTTCAATACCTGTGTTTTTTGGCTTTAGTTTAATATGGATATGCTCATAAATGTGTGGAAAGTAAAGTGCCATTTGTACATTAATCTAATTCTCCCTTCCCCTTCATAATAGTTATTGGATTTTTACAATTGTTATCATCAAAATTCAAACACTGCAAAAGATTCAAAAGTTGATTTAATTTAGTAGAGATATTTAGGATAAGGTCTATATAATAATTATAGGCTCTTTGAAATCTATGTATACATATGAATAATATTAGATTTGGATTAATGTTGTGTCAACGGATATTTTAAGGATTTGATATGACATGATTTTGTTTTATTTATTGTAGTTATTTTGGATTGTTAGATTCTTGAATTTTTTGTATACATTTGAATAATATTTGATTTGGAATAATGTAGTGTTGATGAACACCTTTAGAGGTTTGTTATAAGAGGATTAAAATGTGTAACTTTCTTGGCTCCTAATTAAACATGTTTGCTGATATTAATAGATTGTAAATGCAAAAGATGCACATATAAGGTGTTGAATGCTTATGTGGTATCTATTAAATGAATGATGTAAATGTAATGCTACCTACTTCGAATGAAATTTCAATTATTTAAAGATGTTCAAAATATTTATTTGGATACATTTAAATGTCCTAAGGCTTGTCTTAAATTATAAACAACCTAATGAAAGATGGAAAGCAATGAAAGAGGGAGAAATCGTAGGCAAAAAATTATCAGAGCCAAATTATGTAATCGTACTTCCATCCACAACAATAAAATATAAGGATCAACAAGAATCTAAGGCTATATTAGTTGGGTCTCGACCATCGTTAAACCCACATGCAACGACAATTAAGAAAAAGGCAAGGGAAAAAGGAACATTAGGTGATCCCAAGGTTGCTACTTAGAAAGAGATTGCCCATGCTGGTTACACCCACCTTTGCTCTATAATCCAACAAAATGATACAAAATCATTAGATTCTCTTGTTGTTGGGTCCTAGATGACTAACCCTAGTCCACCCAATAGTCAACATGATACACCCAAACAACCTAAAGCAAGTGTCTACCTAGCCTCTCAATCATCTGGCCATTCTATAAGTAATACAATCTTATTTGAATTATCAAGCGATATTGCCAATGTTATAAAAGATTATAAAATAAGATCGATTATTCTTTTTTTTTTCTTAAAGGTGTCCCATCTAAGAAAAAAATCAAATGGACATGTACAAACTAGTAGCATAAGGGATGGATAATGTAATTTCTTATAGAGTTTTAGGCAAGGGATATGTGAATCTAGATCATGCTAAAGTGTCTCTCCACTATTGTTCTTGGATAATTTATGGTTAGACATGCTACCTTTAGGCTTGGGATATCAATTTTTACATAGAAGGGATCTCAGAATCAAATTATTATATGTGGGTGGGGCTACAACTCCTTAACCTAGTCTTTTGCCCCTTTCTACATGATATAGCATCTCAACTAGGAAGGGTCATTTGGTACAAACCTAACATTGACAAATGGGCTAGCCTAAAAGTGCACCCCTGAGTTTGCATAGAAAGGACTTAATCCAATTGCTCTCGGATATTATCATGCTTTTGGGACCTATCTTTGAATTCATTTAGTAGATTTGTTATCTTAAGAAGCCTAATGTTGATTTTACTACCAAAAAGAAGGCCACCTCATTAGAGACTGCCCTCACTGCAAATTGTGTATGTATCATGCTTATGTAGCTAATTCCCACTTCTCCAACCCCCTCCAACTAATGATATTAAGAATCCTTCCTCCTCCCACTCCCAAAAAACCCCCACTTCAATGCCCTCCCATTTTTTTCCTTTGTATAACCTTAAAGCCCCTCCCCCTTCTCCCCTTCCCTTGATAAAGCTTCCTTTAAAGAGGCCCTTTAATTTGAGAAAAGGCTTCCAAAAAATAAATGAATTAGCCCCCCTTCCCTTCCAAATTCTCAGCCTCTTGTAGCTCATCCGCAAACCTCATTACCCCTGAACTCCCCCTAGCTATCCTTGTGAATTCACCCTATTAGTCAAACAACCCTTTAGATCTCCTCCTACAATCCCCATGAGATCATGTTCTCAGTCTACTTCTAGAGATACCTTTTATCAACAACTCCCTTGATCCTAAAACTTGTAAGTTGTATAAATTCCTAGGTTAATAGCTTGTTGGGGTTTCAAGTATCTTATTTTCTCAATGTATTTTGGCATGTGGTATGTGTTCCTCCCTATGTTGGAGAGAGGTATTCTTGTTGGGGTTTCAACATCAAGGGTACTCCTTTCCTTGACCTTTCAATAAGAAATTCCTAGTAGTCTCGAGGCTCAACGCTCAATAAAAGATTTTTTTTAGGTTTGTAAATAATTTAATACTTTACTCATTGGTTTGATGGTAGGCTCAGGCCCAAAAATTCAATGATACCCTAGGAAACATGTTTTTGACTCGAAAATGCCATTAATTCTCAAAAACTCCTCTCAACCACTAGATTGCAAATTATAAAGACATAGGAAGAAATTAATTGAATTTGAGCATGAATTTAGGACTAGAGAGGTGTCCATACTTCATTTATTATCCACAAGTGTCCCTTTGTCAGAGTTCCATACCTATATCATGAATTTTGTGGGTGTATTTGTTGTTTCTTTGCACTCAACCATGTTGATCATTCAATGCAAGTATATGGCACTGATCAAGGAATGTTTTCTCACACCCCTGTCAATTATATTAGATTTGTAAAGGGAATTTATATCTTTTGGGCACTAGATGGGGTTGCAATTAGGATTTTTCTAGTTGGGTGACCATTTGACATTCTACCAATAGCATGGTTGTGGGTATAGCTACCTTGGCTTCATCTTATAGAAGGGGAAACTAAAGGGATTAGAGGATAACATTTTACAAGGAGCGTAGAAGAAGAGAAGAACTTACACAACAAAAATAGAGAGTTCATAGTTTCTAGCTCTAGGTATAAACATTTTTTCACTATAATAATCTGGCTTCATACCAAATTTGTAATAACATTTGTAACCTTTGTAGATTGACTAATTAATGGAAAAATCAACCGTCAGTGAGTATCTCCATGTGTATGGTATATATTTATGAATGGGTGTTGTTTAGTTGGACAACCAAATGATTCTAAAATCCTTGCAAAGCCTTTGTAAGGTATCTTTCAACATAATAAAAGAAATATAAGTGCATGATTATGGATTACTAAGCAAACTCTCTTAATATTCTACAATTACCTATGGTATTTATGAATATATGTGTATATCCTAGCTTTCTTATGAATCTAAAAGAACCTAGACTTTTGTGGTGTATTGATTAATGCATCACCTCAGTTTCAGTTGTTAATTGTTTTGTTTGAAAATAGAGACTGTGTTTCCCATCTAGATAAATGCATTAGTCTGATATCTTCTTTATTTCCCCATTATTCTTAACACACTCAAAATATATCAATTTAAACATCTTTATTTTTCCCTTTAGTTAGCATTTCCTAATTGTCATGTCTAAATGTTTAAAACATCTAAGGGGTTATCATAAATCATATTCTTAAACACTTGTATGGTAGATTATCCATTAAATAAATGCTCAACCTTACATCTCTAAACTAGCACATAAGTATATAGTGACTATTAGGAATTGTAGGCAAAAACTTATCAATTAAATGAAAATTTATAAAGATTAATAGTGGAATTAAACACACAAAAAATAAATTGCAATGAAGAGACAACACAAATTTTAACATGGTTCACCCAAATTTTGGGTACATCCACCAACAATAGGTCCAATATATTAATTAATGTTGAACAAATGATTCACAAATACTTGCAACAACATTTTTCAATGTTTTATAACTTTTGTTTTTTACCACGCACTTTTTTGTGTGTACTCACAACTTAACCTATGTTTTTTCTGCCACACACCTGCGACCTTCTGCTGACAAAACTTGCAACAATTCACACGTTGTATCTCACACCCAACAACGAAAACTATTTTTCCACGCACTTGTTCACATCCCCACACGCATTGCTAACTGTCAAATCCATGTCTCTTCAAATTCCCAATGTGCAACAATAAACTCTTCATATATTTGGGTGGTTTTTTAAATTACATTTTTACTGAATTGTATATATAAATCCACAAAAATTTCCTTTATTAAAATATGGTGAAAATGCACTGACAAAAGTGGGGGAAAATTGAGCGTATGAGTCTGATCAGGCTCCACAATACAATAGTGACACCAGTATTAGGATACACTGTGCATTAGGTATTGTTTGTTGTGGGGTAATTACTTAGTCTATCAACCATCTATTCAAAATCTTAGAGAAAACCTCCTTGGTCTTGCAGATCCAAAAGTGAATGAGGTTTTACCCACCTCAATCATTGGTTCTTAGTTACCTAACTTGAAGATAGGTTCATGGTAATCTTCCTAGGTTTAACATCCCTAATGCCTGGAAGATTATCATGCCTTAGGGATTTGGGGCTTATTGGCTAGATCACCAAAAAGACTAATGTTACTCCTCAATCTATATAGGCATGAGGCAAAAATGACATCATAATTTTTAGAGTTGTTGAGAAGTTAGAACCAATGTAGCTCCCTTAGTTTACATAAACACAAAGCCATGCAAATGTTACAAATGAGATCCCCTTGCATAGGGTTGTTGATGAGTTCTAAACAATCAACATGGCTCCCTCAACCTATGCATGCCTATACTCATGTAAAAGCTAAGGGTGTAATAAAGATATGAAATACGCCCCTCAAATTGGATACATAATAACAATGTAAACTCAATTTGAGTAAAGGAAAGTGTAATTTCCATGTATGTCAATGTGCTTAAGCTCCCTAAATGTAGGTAATCATGAAATCTCATATAATGGAGGGCAATAGGCATTGCCCCCAATTTTTCCCTAGATGTTAAGGTCAAGTATGATATAAAACATAAAGCATCCAAGTGTAGTAATGAATAGATTGTATGACATGTATAATGTGATCATACAAGATCACATAAAAATAATGACATGTGATATCAACAATTCAATACCATAGGAATACTGTCATAAAAGCTATTATCATGCAAGAAAATTTTATCAAATACATAGTGTAAGATATACGATCATATAAAAATACAATACAAAGGTATAATGTCATAAAAGATATTACCATGCAAGAACATTTGTCAAATCGAAAGTGTAAGATAATGATCATATAAAATTATGGCACATCATAAAGAAAATTTCTTCAAGAGAGAGTAGACCAATTCGGTTGAGTTAAAAGATTAAAAAAATCCCATTGAGTGAGGAAGCCAACAAAAATGGTGTATCACTTGTCCAATGACTAGTTAAGAAAGGATATCATCATCAAATCTCTTATGATTCATACAACAAATAAGATTCATATTATTGTCAAATAAAATGTAATTGTTGCTAAGAAATGACACACGATGAAAACAGTATTTGAACAATATATTGGTGTGTTATCTCCTAATGATTTGTGGCATCTTTAAAAATATGATATGATTTGTCACATTATGGTGGAGAAAGCTTAAACCATATAAAAATTAGGTGTATTAACGCTTTAGATATCTAGTAATATTAGTTTTATCCTTAAGTAACTATTCATTCAAGCTAGACAACCCACAAGGACATAACCCATAATTCAAAATAGTGATGTATGATCCTAACTGATTTGGCTAAAAAAATATTTGATTCTTTCCTTTTTCATGTGAATTATATTGATTTTATTTTAAAACCAAGTCTCCAACTTTAAAGAAAACACATTTTCTAATTAATATTTTATTGAAAAAGTTATCTCAATATTCAAACGGATTGCAAGTGAAATTCAAGATGAAATCTATTTGATACCAAATCAATCAGTTGAAAGGGTCTACTAACTTGCACTAAAAGTAGAACACGTCTATCTTTAAAATAAAAAATTACAAGGTAAGAATAATCACAAAAGAAACAAGCATAATAACAAACAAAAGAAGACTACAACATCCAATACTGATATGCAAGACTTTAGCCATAAGAAAACTACAACTTCCACTCATATCTATTTTAGATGTGAAGTAGCCCCTCCTTGAAAATTTAAATTTCTGAAAGTGAGAAAAGAATATCGATCCACGTATACAAAAAAAATATGAAACGTAAAACACATAGTTAAATCTCCATTTAAAAAAAAAACCAAAAAAACAATTGTAAAATTGATCTGTTGGAAGATTCCACCATAATTGTGATACCCATGTGGAGAAACTCATTATTTTCTTCAAACCGGATAAACTTAGAATTATTCCGTGGAACAAATAATTGAAATATTTAACTTACGTGTATTATGATGAGTTGAAGTCCTAGTCATCCAACACTTGGTTTTTTTTTGGCTTTAGTTTAATATGGATATGCTCATAAATGTGTGGAGAGTAAAGTGCCATTTGTGCCTTAATCTCATAATTATTATTGGATTTTTACAATTGTTATCATCAAAATTCAAACACTAGAAAAGATTCAAAAATTGATTTAATTTAGTACGAGATATTTAGCCTAAGGTTTAAATAAATGATATAATAATTATAGGTTTTTGAAATATGTGTAAATGTATGAATGATATTTGATTTGGAATAATGGAGTGTTAGAATATTTTTAAGAATTTGATATAATGTGATTTTGTCTTAGTTGTCATAATTGTTTTAAATTGTTAGAGTCTTGAAATTTTTGTTCACATTTGAATAATATTTGATTTGAAATAATGTAGTGTTGATGAACACTTTTATGGATTTGTTATAAGAGGATTGAAGTGTAAAATATTTTTGGTTCCTACTCAAATATGCTTGTTGATATTAATAGATTGAACACATGAAAGACACGTCGACAAGGTGTTGAATGCCTATGTGTGGCATCTATTAAATGAATGATGTGAATATGATGCTACCTACTTTGAATGAAATTTCAATTATTATTAGATGTTCAAAATAGTTTTTTGGATGCATTTTAATATCCTAGGGCTCATCTTTAAATTATAAACAACCCTAGATAAATTATTTTAAGTATGAAACTGTAGATATGAAGAAAGCCTTGAACTATTATGAGAATCAAACAAGGCAACCATTAGTTTTAATGACCACCTCCTCCTTGTGCCTAGGAAAGTTGCACATAAGATGACAAAGGTACAACACAAGAGTGAGTTCAGAGAAGATGCAAAGGATCTCATCGTTTATGGATGCCCCCATGCCAAAGAATTCCACCTATGGATGTGCTACTTCATCTTGAAGATAACAAATCATAAAAATATTGATTAGTGAACCACTATTAGTGATTATTTGCATGACCAATTGATTGATGTAGTGGAGAGTATTGAATTCTACATGACCTCATATTTGTTGTATTTGTTGCTTTATCAATCTAGCTTTCTAGCGTTGAAAAGAGTTGGCTCCCCCAACTAGGTGAAAAATAATATACCATCACTACCCCCAGTTGGAATTGAAATAAAGCCAAAATAATTATTATATAGCTAATTCAATACCTTCAATTTTGTAATTATAAGAAGTCTAGAAAATGAATTTTCTAAAAGGTTGTTTGTAGAAGCAACTATTGAGTTAGTAAATTGGGAGAATTGGTATATCCAATTCAATATCTTCTCATATTAGAGTTGCATGCTTCCATAAGGTGTACCTTACAAGTTGCCCAGGTATCACAATAGAAAATTGATCTTGTTCAAGCTTTGTAGACAAGTTGCAAAGGTTCAAAAGTTGGTAGCCAACATATGCATAATATGACACTGTAGGTATGAAGAAAACCTTGAACAATTATGAGACTCAAAATAGGAAAAGAACTCGAGTGATGCTCTCCCTCTTGCAATTGAGATACTAAAGACTTTGTTTATTAGAGACATTACATTTAATTTCACATGACATTGTATTATTGAATCATTATACTTCATGTCTATGATATGACATTTGTAACATGTTTGTATTATATTTAAATGGTGAAAAACTTTAGATACCCTAATGATGTAATGAAAAGTTGTATTTTGTATTTGTAAATCAAACCCTTAAGTAAAGTTTGATTTATGTAATTTTTCGTTAAAATTTAAAATTTGATTATAATGTACAAGATTTAAAAATATATAAACATTTATGTGTGTACAAAATTCTGTCATCTAACTTCCTTGTAAGCGAAAATCAAACAAATTAGTATTTGCTAATATAAAAAATATATATAGTGTGTTTCAATTAATGATCCAGTAGCTTTGTTACAAGATCTAAATCTTTTTATTGATTATCTTTGCTCAAAATTGACCCTATCAACAAATTCCCCATTGTTAACAAATCACATAGGCCACTTAGTTGTCCAACATAGTCAAGACCTAACTAGAAATGAACCTTGGAGATGATTTTCTTCTTTTCAAGAGAAGTAGAGTGATCTATCATTCTACTTGGAGTTGGTTACGCTAAAACTACTATCAACAGGGATGTGAATAAGTTATCCCTTGTGATGCAAGTAAAAGGTTGTGAGAATACAAAAACATAATGGTGAATATATGATTGTCAAGAAGTTGGAACCAATGTTAATCCTCAATATATACAGGCATGAGCCAAAAATGATATCATAATGTTTAGGGTTGTTGAGAAGTTAGAACTAGTGTAACTCCCTTAAATTGCACAAACACAAAGTCATACAAATGTTACAAATGAGATCCCCTTACATAGGGTTGTTAATGAGTTCTAAAGAATCAACATGGATCCCTCAATCTATCCATGCCTATACTCATGTAAAAGCTAAGAGTGTAATAAGGATATGAAATATCCCCCTCAAATTGGATAATCGTGTTACAATTATTTGTGTGTCTTGAATACTAAAGTAATTATTTAAATTAATTTTTAAATGTTTACTTTAGGTTTCATACTATATTCAAGATAATCGTGTATGTTGTATTAGATTAGATACTTATACACATTTAATGTTCTACAATTAGATCATAGGTGTATTTAATTTAGCATAACATAATCATAATGTTGCATCTAAAAGAAACTAGAATAGTTTTAATTAGATCACATAGAACATGTTAAATTATGGAGACATTTATTAAATAGTCTTACAAAGATTATTTGATAAATCACATTGCCATTTAACATAAAACACATAAGCATAAATAATCAAGCATCAAATGATCATATACACACACACACACACACACACACACACACACACACACACACACACACACACACACACACACACACACATATATATATATATATATATATATATATATTAAAGTTTTGAGTACATGTCATCAAATATATAATGCTAGGGTGGCCTATGGCTACTAGATCCCTCAGGATCTGGTGATCACATCTATTTAGATGTAGTCCGTCAATAGACGATAGTATGTGATCATGATCGTGAACTAATAAGAGCATCTGAAGCATGTTGTAGACCTTGTGCTCGTCCAACAGTCATGGTCTCCCATCCAACGGCCTCTAGACGCTCTCGCTCTATGTGGTCTCTATCTTCCTATAGCCTGGCTACCTCTGCATGGAGTCTCTCAACCTCCACTGGACCTCAAGATGACTGAATCTCCTCATAAGTAGCCTCAGCTCGATCAACATGCCTCGTATCACCCTCATATGCTACTCTTAGTTTGACATAAGGCTCGAATAGCTCTAGGTCCCACTCCACGATGGGTGGGGGCATTTAGTTTGTACCAGTAGCTTGATCAAAGACTGATGGAGGCACTATCTCTACAGCTACCTGTTGGTAAAGATCATGTAAATCTCTCACAACCCCTATAAGATAGAAATCATAAATATAATCAGTATACATCATGATATATATAAATTAAAAGCATAAGCATGAACATAAGCATAAGAATAACAATAAATAAAATATCATCACCTAGATCTCCGACTGGCTGTGTAAAGACAATCTCATCCTATGCAAGAGGCATGAAGGATGTGCTAGCCTCTCCATGCTCTTAAGTGTTGGCAAGTTCCACGACTGCTAACTGTGATTTGGTAGCACAAGTAGGAGATGGATCTCCCCACTCATGGGCAACTAGACCCTCATCTTTCATATCACTACCATCACTCATTAGATGCTCCTCCTCCTTGTCCTCATCCTCCTCTCCCTCATAATCTAGGTATTTTCACAAGAGAATTTCAAGGAATTCAAAGGCAGATTCATAGAAGATTATTGCAGCAAACAAGATTCATATCATCATGTTAAAGGCATAATGCATCATGCATGTTGTTGAGCTAATGTGTTGATGTAGCATTGAAGATCCATTCAAGCATATTCAAGGAATTGCTTCTAATCAAGTGTTGTGATCAAGATCTACATTTTGATGAAGGGTACTCCCCTTACAATCTAAAACTCACAAAAGCAACAGATAATGGCACAAACAAAATGCAAGAAGGAAAACAAATATTTTCTATTATCATTGAAATGAAAATGAAATTACAAAACATTATATTTGCCATCACATGGGCTTTTTGATTACATAAATCTGCAAATCGGAGCCACCATCTACTCTGCTTTAACCTCTTGTCTGTAGTCCCCCTTTACATCCTTTATTTGGAAGGTGTAACCTCCCTAGAATCTTCTGGAAAGTGTAGCTTCCTTAGGAAGATATTTTGAAATTTTATTAATTTTGGTATTACAACTTCGCGGGGTCATAACTTTTGATCTGACTGTCAGATTTTCTATTATAATACCTTTTCAGAAAGCTCTTGGGAATTCTTTTTCCAGAAAGTAGGGCCATCTACTTTCATTTTCCACCAATTTTTAGGCCCATCTGGAGCCTCTAAGTGCCTCAAAATTGACTCCGAAGATTTTACTAGAATTTTTTAAAACTAAAATTTTAATCTCTCAAATGACAAATGGTATTGAAGTGATTTTTTCGCCATTGGATTCAATTTAACATTTTGGAGGTTTGTATAAGATTTTGTGTCCAACTGTGCATAAATGCAAACTTACAAAAATAGTAACCCTGCCAAATTTAGCTCTTATTGAAAAGAAACAACATTTTTTTTTGGGTGATGCAAGATTGCTCTTACGCCCTAGATGCTCCTGCATCACATTCTAAGGCCACTTTATGCTAGTTTTCATATCTACAATCCAAGGTTTCAATTGAAGTTTGGTGAGTTTTTACATATTGTTGTTCATTCAGCATTCCTTTATGCATTGTTTCATTTCAAGGTTTAATTACCAAAATGGGGTTTGACCAAGGCAAACCCTTATTCCCTAACAATCAACATTTTTCTCTCCTTTGATGTGTGATTGGAGGTTTTAGGTTGAAGATTAATTGGAGAGAAAAATTGCAAAAGTTGTCAATGTTGTCAAAGTTGCTAAGAAAGTTGCAAATCACGGAAATTGAGCTACAAAATTTATTTTTGGCTTTTCGATAGTCCCCGACTAGGATCTGGGAGTGCATACATTGAAGAATAGAACCCATAAAGTGATTCTCCAGAACCCTAGCTAGGACCCATTCACCATAGGGCAAATGAATCCTCAATGAGGCTCAAAAAATAACTTTTTGCAACAAGTACATAGCATTTGACCCTCTTAAAAATTTCCTTTTTATTGGTATTTGGGTTAGGATTGATTTCTATAACTCATTTACACATCATAACACTCATAGTTAAATGAAACACTAGTGAAACTAGGTTCATCATTTTGATCTCATTATAGTGAACCTCTTTTCATTTGTTTCAAGAATCAACATGGATCCCTCAATCTATGCATTCATATACTCATGTAAAAGCTAAGAGTGTAACAAGGATATGAAATATCCCCCTTAAATTGGATACATAATAGAACTATAAACCCAATTTGAGTAAAGGAGATTTTAATTGTCATGCATGCCAATGTGCTTAGGCTCCCTAAATGTAGATAAAATGATATCATCATGAAATGTCATATAGTGGGGGGAAATAGGCATTGCCCCCAATTTTTCCCCAAATGTTAAGGTCAAGTATGATATGAAACATAGAGCATGCACATGTAGTAATGCATAAATTGTATAGCATGTATAACATGATCATACAAGATCACATAAAAATAATGACATATGATATCAACAAGTCAATGCCATAGTCCAAATAATGTCATAAAAGATATTATCATGCAAGAACATTTATCAAATAATTAGTGTAAGATATATAATCATATAAAAATATGACACATAGGAATAATATCATAAAAGATATTACCATGCAAGAACATTTGTCAAATAAAAAAGTGTAAGATATATGATCATATAAAATTCTTCAAGAGAGAGTAGACCAATTCGGTTGGGTCAAAAGATAAAAATAATAAATTCCCCTAAGTGGGGAAGCCAACCAAAATGGTGTATCACATGTCCCATGATTAGTTAAGAAATGATATCATCATCAAATCTCGTATGATTGATACAACAAATAACAAGATTCAAATTATTGTCATATAAAACATAATAATTTCTAATAAATGGCACATGATGAAAATAGTATGTGAACAATATATTGGTGAGTGTGTTATCTCATATTGATTTGTGGCATTTATAAACTATGCTATGATTTGTTGCATTGTGATAGAGAAAGCTCAAACCATATAAAAATTAGGTGTGTTAACATTTTAGATGTCTAGTAACATTAGTTTTATTCTTAAGTAATTTTTCATTCATGGTAGATAACCCACAAAGACATAACCCATAATTCAAAATAGTGATGTATGGTCCTAATTGATTTGGCTAAAATTTTCCTTGATTCTTATCTTTTTCATATAGATTATATTGATTTTATTTTAAAACCAAGTCTTCAACTTTAAATTCTCTTAAAACCATATTTTTTAATTAATATTTTATTGAAAAAAGGTGACTCAATATTTAAATGGATTTCAAGCAAAATTCAATGATATCTATTTGATACCAAATCAATTGAAAGGGTCTACTAATATAGACTAAACCTAAAAGGAAAAACTATCTTACAAATAAAAAAGTTTAAAATAAAGACACTGGCCGAAAGAACAAGCATTATGATAAATAAAAGAATGAAAAAGAAAACCATATCATTCAATGATACAAGACTTTACCGATGAAAAGACTCCTAATAATAACAAAAGGCAAAGATAGAGGACTTTGAATAATACCTATTTTAGATGCAAAGATATAAATGTCCAAAAGTGGAGGAAGAGCACTAATAAGAGAATATAAACACAGTTAAAATTGCAATTCCATTTAAGATTAAGTCGAGGGGTAAGGGAAACGGGGGGCAAGAGCTGTTGATAGACAATCTTGAGAGGAAAGCATCGGAAGCTGCGGTTGTTAGGCCATTTCCAATCTTTGAGAAAGTTATCATGGCAAGATGTAGAAAGCAAACACAAGAGCTCAGGTGTAACAATTTGCTGAATTTTAAGAACATCATCTTTGACAGCTGGAGAAAGCTGGAATTGAGCTTTGAGTTGTTGCCAAGACTTCCAATTAAATGTATTCAAGTCCCACAAATCACGAAACACTTGGATGCCTTTTTTAAACTTTTGATTTTTGCAAGAGGAGCATCATCTTGTTGAACCATCTGATTCCACCAAATGGAAAATTCCCAACTTGTAGCATGGAAAATTCTTCATGTTAAATTACCTATTGGAGATCGCCTTCACTTCTTAACTCCCTCCCCTTCTTGTCCATTCTGCTCTAAACGAGAGTCTATTAAGCATACGTTCTGGCTCTGCCCTCATGCCCGTAGCCTTTGGTGTTGTCTTTCATCCACCTTCCCTGCTATTGTACCCCACAAGTGGACTTGGAGATCTGCGCTTCTTGGGCTTTCCCAACATCACAATCTCATCTCTTAGACCTTTAGGCAAATTATCCTTAAGTTTATTTGGAGACTCTGGTGCTTGGCTTCTTTCTCTCATACCTTTTTCCCTCTTCATATAGAGGTCTTGATGCTCAATGCAGATTTCTTGCTCCACTCCACTGTTCTCCAGCATACTCTTCAAACTAAACCAGATCTTCAAGTTACATTGGCCAACCTACAGATGCAAATTAAATTATTTAAAGACAATTTGCAGGACACATGGATGCATGCTCCAGAGAACTATCTTAGAGGTTTACTCTGACAAAGGTTATAAAGACTATGAAGCTGGAAGTTTTACAGTCTTCTATTTAGCTTTCTTGATGGGGGTGAGTTACAGTGAAGGATTTGGGAGTTCTTTCATTTTGATGTGCAGCCAAAGGCCAACTTCTTCTTTAAGGTCAACAAGCATATTTCTTGCCAGCATTTTCCTTCCTTGTGCATTTGGAGGAACTACATTGTTTGTCTTTGCTTCTGCTTTGTTCTCTACTATTTTGGGATCAAGTGATTAACATGGGCATGCTGGGGTCATACTTCTTCAATAAAGGAGTTTTGGATCAGAATATGGACAGCCATCAAGCTTCAGAATTCATTGCTACTGTTTTAGGGAATGTTGTTAAAATTGTATCAGCAGAATTTTCTGCTACTGTATTGACCTTGCTGGTGTTTTATGACATGGCTTTGTATCAAAAAAAAATTGCTGGTGTATTATCAGCGTGTATTATCTTTGCTGATGTAACTGTTTGTAAATTTTGATTTTGTTAATAAAGTCCTTATTCCAATAAAAAAAGAGAGAATATAAACCACTAAATACAACTTCATTTAATTTAACTAATACATACACAATAAAACATTAAACGTAACAAACACATATATATCCCATTAAAAAACAAATAAACAAATAACATATCACGTGGTTTATTATCTTTTGGAAACTCATTCTTTTGTTTTAACCATATAAACTATACTATGAACATCAAGTCATATTAGAATTATTATGTGGAACAAATAAGTTAGGTACTGACATATTTAACTTATGTGTATTATGGGGAAGTCCTAGTCACGGGACGCATGAGTCCAATACCTATTTTATTGGCTTTAGTTTAATATGGATATCCTCATAAATGTGTGGAGAGTAAAGTGCCATTTGTGTCTTAATCTCATAATTATTATTGGATTTTATATAATGTGATTTTAGCTTATTTGTAGTAATTAGGGGAGAGGGGCCCATAGTGGAGCACCCTAACTTCGGGTTTCTCAAAATTCTTCGTAAAATTTTTAAATCACTTTCAATTTTGTACAACAATTTATTTGGCAACTTAGGTGCTTTTATATTTTTTTTTTGGGCCACATCATCAAATATGATGTCGCATTAGCATGCTTTTTGTTGAGGTATTCAAAAAGGCCCAAAAAAAAGTGAGACCGATAGTGATGCACTAAGTCATGTTTTATTGGTGTGCTAATGTGGCATCACATGATTTGTCAGTTTGTATACTTTATGGATAAAAAGTGTTTTGTAATTGGATATTAAGGTACTCCACTATGGGGTCCACTGAGGACTACTTCTATCCCCACTATTGGACCCCACTCCACTATGGGCCCCTCTCCCTATCTTGGATTGTTATTGTCTTGAAAATTTTGTATATATTTGAATATTTGATTTTTGGAATAATGTAGTGTTGATGAACACTTTTATGGGTTTGTTATAAGAGGATTGAACTATGGAACTTTTTTGGCTCCTATTCAAACATGTTTGTTGATATTAGTAGATTGAAAACATGAAAGACACAGAGACACGGTGTTGAATGCCTATGTGTGGTATCTTTTAAATGAATGATGCAAATGTAATGCTACCTACCTTGAATGAACTTTCAATTACTCTTAGATGTTCAAAATAGTTTTTTGGATGCATTTTAATATCCTAGAGCTCATCTTTAAATTATAAACAACCCTAAATACTCTATTTAAAATGTTTTGGCACATAATGTTAATTAACTTCAAGAGCAATAAATTTTGAAAAAAGGAGTGTCATTGCATGTACAATTATATCTAGGGAGATAATTATGTCCATGATTATGTCTAGGTGGGGGAAATTCCCAAGGGAGAGTGGAGTTGATTTTAAAGAGATAGATTCATGGGGATGTGATTAAATTAGCCCTCACAAAACCATGTAAAAGGTTGTGAGAAGCAAAAAGGAATAATGTTGTATATGGGATTGTCAAGGAGTTGGAACTAATGTTGCCTCTATATCTGTATAAGCATGGGGGAAAAACTACATCCCAATGTTTAGGGTTGTCGAGACATTAGGATTAATGTAGCCCCCTTAGTTTACACAAACCTAAAGCCATACACATGTTACAAAAGATATTTCCTTACGTAGGCTTGATGAGGAGTTGGAATCAACATGGCTCCCTCAATATATGCATGCTTATACTCATGTAAAAACTAATAGTATAAAAAGAATATGAAATACCCCCTCAAATTGGATGCATAATAACACTAAATTAGAGTAGTGAGTAATTGCCACTTATGGCAATGTTCTTAGGCTCCCTAAATGTATGTAAAATGATACCATCATGAAATCTCAAGTAGTGGGGGACAATAGGAATTACCCATAAATTTACCCAAAATGTTAAGCTCAAGTATGATATGAAACATAGAGCATGCAAGTGTAGGAACATATAAGTATGACATGTATTATGTGATCATACAAGATGATATAAAAATAATGGCACATTAAATCAACACGTGAGTACCATATGAATAATGTCATAAAATATATTATTATGCAAGAACATTTGTCAAATAAATAATGTAAGATATATGATCATATGCAAATACAATACATCATAAATAAATTTTCCTGAAGAGAGGGTAGACCAATTTGTTTGGCTTGAAAATTAAAAATAATAAACTCCCTTAAGTGGTGAATTTGATTGAAATGGTGTATCACATGTGCCATGATTAGTTAATGAAGGATATCACCATCAAATCTCCTATGACTAATTGATGCAGTAGCATCTAGCGGTGTAGGGAAATTTTGCATCACCCAAAAAAATTGTTTTCTTTATTTTCTTCAATTGTTTTGAGTCCCATGATGGCACTTAAGGGGTGTAAGACAATTGGGAGTCAAAAATAGCAAAAAATGGGCACTTACTATTTTTAGTAAGTTAGCCTAAACAGGCTCATATGAACATGAAAATTTACTCCAAGGAGCAGAGCTGAAAAACATTTCCAATCACGAAAGAATCACCTCAATACCCTGCACGGTTTGGGAGTTATTAAAGTTTTTGTCCTGAGAAATTTCTTCAATGTAGCTTCAAATTTAGATATTAAACTTTAGAGGCCCCAAAACAGCTCAAAAAGTGGCAAAAACGACCTATGGTCAATTCACATGTTGTAGAGCTCGTCGAGAGATTTCTAGCGATATGCAATAATAGCAAATCAGACACCTGAATCAAAAGTTATGGCCCTGCGAAGTTGGTCCTCTAAAAAGTGAATTTCATAAAAAAATATTCCTAGGCTAAAAATCAAATGGCGGGACTTTTGGTGCCAAAACAAAAAGGGGAAATTTGAACATTCTAGAACATTCTAAGGCAGTTATTGAGGAAAATAAAAAGGGTTAAGTGGGGGTTGTAGAAGTTGGCTCTGATAGTGCAGATTGTGGCTCCGAATAGTATATTTTCTTTTCAGAGTTGATTTTGTTGTAATGAATCAAGCCCATGAGGTTGTATCATGTAAGCTTTGAATCTTTAATTTTATTTTCTAAAAATAATTGAAAGTGAGTCATTTTTCTATCTCGCATCTTATGTGTTGGTATCTGTTGTGATTTCTGTGGGTTTTGGGCGGTGCGCCCTCATCACTAATGCAAAAAGAAACATGATTCATATAATTGTTTTATAAAATGTAATCATCACTAAGGAATGACACATGATGAAAATAATATTTGAACAAGTTATTAGTATCTTATCCCCTAATAATTTAATTTATTGAATAAGCCTTTTCATTTCATCAAATTTAGATTAAAAAGTCAATCAATATGAAGGGTGAAGTTTGGAAAACCACTAGAATCCTTCTAAACACGTTGGGGTAGTTGAATTCTCAAGTTTGCAAGGGAGTATTAAACTAAGGCATATTTGATATGGCCTCTGATAATTGTTGCAAGGGAGTATTAAATATCATATTTTTTATAATAAAAGTATAAATGAAACTACAAGGAGCTAGGAGCAATATATACATCTTTCTCTCTCCCTCACCTTCCCTCTCTAATTCTCTCTATATCCACTCACCCTCTGCCTCTCTACCTACCTTTCCCTCAATCCCTCCCACCCTACCACTTTTTCTACCTACCTCTCCCTCCCTCCCACCTTCCCCCCACTCTCTATCTCTCTCTCTCCTTCCCTCTCTAGTTCTATCTATCTCTGCTCACTCTCCCTACCTACCTCTCCCTCTATTCCTTCCACCTTACCTCTCTCAACCTCCCTCCTCCCCTTTCTCTCTTGTTGGAAAATTGGTTTTCATTGATGTCAAAAGGTGTCATTGATGTCAAGGTGGTGATCAGAGAAGTAGTGGACCAGGTCATAAAAGTTCGGTGATGATTGATGGAGGGAAGAGCATGGTTTTACAATTGTTGCAAAGTTGCTTAGAATGTTTCAAAATTGTCATGAAATATTGTCATGACACTACAGAGGCGGCTTCCAGATATCAGAAGGGAAAACTAAGGCCATATTTGATATGGGTTTTTTGAGAGGATTCAGTTGATGTGGTCTGCATGATCATAAGTTGTATTCTCTGCTCAAGAATGAATTATTTGTGCTCTCGGTTTGATTTAGGGTTTGGAAGATAAAACTCTAAGGTTTATAGTCATAGCATCAAAAATATTTCTATTTTGATTTTGACTATCTATTGGTAGTTTCGGTTGCTTAAGTCATTAAGCTCATTGGGTGACTGACACCCTCATCCTAGCACTTCAAGTTGATGGTTTGTGTGTCCATTGCACAAACCCTTCACATTGTTGTTTGCACTAATAGTGACCAAGTCTTAACTGTGATGTGCAATGTGCCCGCAATGAAGATTTGAAGGTGCACATTCATGGTTGAATATATGACGACTATCGTACAAGTCCTTCGCATCACACTTCAAATTTTACATCTACCCATGCATTGCACAGTATGCGATGAAGTTTGATCAGCAACAACGATCAAACTTGGTAGATCGGACGGTGCCTGCTAGCCCACGACATGTTTGGTGGGTCTGAGTTTATCCCAACGGGATAGAGGGCTAAGGACATGTGTCTAGTGGGACTAGTATGGCGATAGGCTATGCTAATGGAATATGATGTCAGGGTGTGTGCATGGAAAAATATCACATCGTTGTTGTGAAATGAAATGAGTTAAGCTTCATGCGATAGGAAAAGAGGTTGTGATGGGTTGTCAACTATGGAGATTGAGTGAAGGAAATCAGATGGTGATTTCTATGACCATTCACATCACATAAGTGGAAGTTAAAGTCTATTCCAAGTAGTGATACACTAAGAGGGTGTGATGGAAGTTTAACAACCAAGATCATCAGGAAAAGATCAGATGGATATCACTAAGGTACTTCACATTGTGGAAATCAAAAGGAATGCCTTTGATGAAGGAGAGATACATTATGAGGATGTGATGGACAATAAATATTAAGAGTTGAATATCTGATGGTGATCGCAATACCTCTTCGCATCATGAATTTGATTTTGGTTTCCTAAGTGAGAATGTGATGCACTTAAGTGAAGCGATAGTGATAGTCATGAGATTGAGATTGATAGTGGAAATTTAAATGAATTTCATCAAACAATGATATTTTAAAGTTTTTGAGATGGAAAGAGAGACAATGGATCATGGCACAAAGACAAGGGATTGGCGACCTAGATTCAAAGATGAAGTTTCTCAATGGCTAGGTCCGTATGATGCACTTTTGGACTAGTAGCCAACACAAAGAATAGTTTTAATTGGTCTTCCTACTCCAACTACCATTTTAATTAGAAATTTGATTTGTTTAGCAGTGACACATTATTGTAAAGGTGATTGAAAGCATGATCAGATCGATCAAGAAAGGAAATGTACTTAATGCATATAAGGGTTATGGTTTTGCAGGTTGTTATGATTGACAAAAATTTAACAAACCTGAGCTAATAACTTGTTGGTGAAGATAGCAAGAAAATCCTAACAGAAGTTTCCAGATGAGCTAGATGATGGTGCATGGCTCGATGCAATGATTACAAGTTGGTGGAGTTAAGCAAAAAGAAGACAATTAGAAAATTGTTGAAGTGTTGAGGTGTGCAGGTAGAGTGTTGAGTTGTATACAAAGAATGTGCAAATTATGAATGAGTAGAACCCAAACAAAAATCAAAGATTTTAATTAGGGTTAATATTCAGAGGTACAGAGTAGAGCATAGGATTGCAGAGAATTGGACAATTGCAAATCAAGTTGCAATTTATAGAATTGTACTCAAAAAGAACAATTATAATAACTTAAGTTGTAAATATGATTTGTGCATTCCGTCAAATATTTGGGTAGGTGCTTAGATTTGGGAGTGGGTGTTTCCTTGGAGTAGATTCTCCTAAAACTAGGGGATTGGTGTCTCCTTAGGGTTGGTCCCCTTAAACATGTAATCGCCTGATTGAGGTGGATTAACGATATCCTAGCACATTTCAACATGGTTTTTCCCATCCGTTTTCAGGATGCTTCAGGTGAATACTTGCCCTCGCGACCAACACCGAGCAGGACCACCCGCGCTAAAATATTTGCTGCTTTTGGCGATCTAGCCACACCTTAACTCTAGGATTGTTGTTCCAAATACTTCTCTCTCTCTCCCACCCTCTATCTCTCCAAGCCTACCTCTCTACTTCTCTCTGCCCCACCATCCCTCTCTACTTATCTTTGTCTCTCCTCTCCCACCATCTCTCCTAACATACATCTCCCTCCCTTTGTCCCTCCTCCACTCTACCTCCTCCCCTCACTCTTTCTATATTCTCGATCGACGGGATCTGATCCTTGTCTCGGATTTGACGCAGATCTTTCGATTCTGATTTCGACTGCCGGACTTGATCGATTTCGGATTGATCTGAAAAAAAAAAAGATTGATTGATTTGATTTTGATGGATGATCCGAGTGATACATTAACCTCTATGTAGGTTTTTATTTTTATGGTTTTGTGCTAACTTTTGTTGTTTTATTTAGAAAGTTTTACCTTTCAATGTTTTTATTTTACTTCAATGTTTTCATTTCATTATAAAGTATATGTATTGGGAACAAATGCACCTAAGGTAATTAATTGGTAAACATAAAACTCATCTTTTGGCATTTCTATTTATCTTTTGGTGTCTACGTTATGAGATTAGCATTTAAAAAAAAATGATGTCTACATTATCATATTAGAATTTTTATTTATGTGTTAGAGCATGCATTTTGTTTTAGAATTTCATCATTTTTCTTAGGTTTTATGTTTTTAACTAACCATTATTTAAAAATAAAACTCATCTTTTAGCATTTCTATTTATCTTTTGGTGTCTATGTTATGAAATTATCATTTTAATTTATTTTTTGGTTTCTACTCTTACCAAATTTTCACCCATGGCTCAATCAAGTAGAACCTATTAATATCTAAAAGAAAACAATACATGTTTCTATCTCCCCTACATTACATTCATGTATACAAATGAAATAATTTGAAAGATTAAAACTACAGATTATCGCATTCATATAGATGTACATAACATAAGAAAGATTTTACACATCTTTTCTAAAAGGTAATCTTTATTGAATACAAAAATATTCATTTGACTCACACAAGCCGTGACTTTAACTCTTGTCTTATTCAATACAAATCAAGGTTAACATATACATGAATAAGAAAATGAAGAAAAATGCATGTAGGGGGTAACCAGTCATTTCCTAAGAATGACTGGTTCTGTCGAGTCTCCTTGTCTAATTGCTACCTGAGTTGTCTTAGTCTTCCTAGCTCCTTGATTTTCTTGTTTCCTGCATTAATCAAAGCAATGTATTAGACCAACGTTCTAAGCAATGAAAGATTGCATACTATACATGATCATTTACCCATTCATGTATAAATTAACCTTAATCTGCATCAAACAAACATCCATATGCTGAATATATCAAATAAAACATTGAAGCCATTGAAACAACATATCAAAGTATTCATATTTTTCTAACTTGTTTGCTTCATGTAGAACTACAGGTGCAATCATATTTTCAGATCAAATGAGTGGTGGAAATGTGGCTCCCACGAGGGTTGAGCCCGAATCATTATATATGCACAACTTTCAATGTGCTTCAGTGCATCCAATGCAGATTAATTACCATGTTTAAAAGAATCTACAACAACTTTTGAAATGAAGATTGCAGTTTTAATGTCACTAACAGGTTCTTGCTCTTTGAAATAGTGGAAAAAAGAGCATAAAATAACAGGATCATTCAAAAGTATAGCCTAAAATTTCAAATCCATGATACTCAAGTCATAAATCAATAATTATGATTTATTCCAAGCTTGTTAAGAGTTCACAATGGTATACATTAAGCAGAGTATTATATTTTTAATAGGGACCTTATTAACAATAGTTTTTTGAGATGTAAACTACAAGTACAATATGTAGTGAACAGTCATCCAAAGGGGCTTTGGTGTTGAAAAATGCATAATGTATACAAAGTGTGAAAGAGCAAATTTTTTTATGAGAAAAGAACATTAATACAATAGGAAATGTCATTATGACCTTGCATACAAAAGGATTCTACATTTTTTATCACAAAGTGTTGTAGTTGAGATAGATAAAATCTGTACAAGGATTGATAACTATTCAATTAAGAATAGTTCCAGTCTAAGTTTTGGTGCCTAAGTAGTAGACATTGTGTGAGTCCCTTTTGATTGTATTTAGAAAAATCTATAAGACAGTAATGATGAAGTGAACAACAACGAATAAAATTTAATGGAGAGGTATGTTTTATGCTTTTTCTTCCAGATAATGTGTATATGCTTCAATAGTATTGTTGAGTGAGAGACCAGGAACAATTTGCAAAAATGGTGATCTATCATATAAAAGAGCAGTGTTTCAAAGATAAGAATGGGCACTATCTTTTTCAACAAGCATTACAATCACCTTGCTAGATAGGCCAAATCATATCAAAGAACCAATTATATTTTGACAATATCAAATTCACCCATGAACTGAAATAGTGACAAAGTCTATAAGCATTAGAAAATAAAATGTTGTTATCAAAAATTTATGCACAAAATGGTTATTCAAAACCACAAAATCATAGAGCAATGAGGGAAGTATTGCCAAAATTTTGGGAACAACATTTTCTCTTATAGAAAACTAAAAAGACATCAAAATGAAGGGTATGACGGGTTTCATTTGAACCCAGAAATTGCAAGTAATGAAAACAAAACCCAGAACAACCACGACCATTTGGGGTTTTTAATACCCAAATAAATAGTATAAAAAGAAGTTGCAACCATGATGGCCCAAAATCAAATTTATAGGAAGTTTTTCTCATGATAGGAACTCAAATCTTCTACCATAAGGAAGAGAAGATTTTCAATATTCAAAAGCAAAGAAAATCAAACTGGTGATTAAAGAACCTCCATAATAAGCCCGCAACCAGGTATAAACAAAGATGCACATGAAATCAACCAAATGAAGGCCAGGTTCTGAGAAAAAAACTTACCCAGTTTTAGATTTGAAAGAAATTCAGGTATCTTTCAGCAGAGGCCCCAAAATATATTCCAACATTGGTCTCAAAAGGAGCTCCAAGACTCAACAAAAAAATAAAACCCTCCAATGGTGGTGTAGTATGTAAGAAAAGGTAACCAAGCAAAACAAAAAGGATAGGTAAGATTGGCTACAGAAGCTACGGCCATGTAGAGCCTATATAAACAAAACCAAGTGTTTTGTGAAAACTATATTTATAAAAAATACTTACCTGTCTGTTTCTAAAGGAGATCAATAGATTTTCACACAAGTATGTCTCTATAACTCCAAAAAATTTCCCATGTAAATTCCTCCAGAGATTCCAAACCATCATGGTCGAGCTTTAGGCAGAGCTTTAGGAAACCCTCATGGATTGGCGGCGGACTTAGCTTCATCTAGCAGCTTCAAAAAATGGAAATGCAAAAAATACAAAGCATTCGTTGTCTTTGGGGTTAGGGTTAAAACCCTACTTTTTCCATCGATATGAGTGAAGTGATTTTATCACTTTATTTATCAAAAATGCAAAACATGAATAACAAAACCGTAACCTTTTTGATATCTTTGATATTTCATTTACCTTATTTTTGCTTTTATCAAGTCATGAAACTTTCTCTTCACATTTTTATCTCTTCATATGGGCGATGCCTTGAATGTAGCTTTGTATTTTGCATTTGTTATTATATAATAAAATGTTTAAATCTAAATTATGTTTTATAGATAATTTAATTTAAACATTATCTTTCAAATGAAAAATAGAAACATGTGCTTTTATGTTTAAGCCATGAATGGATAAAAGATATGTTTGTATTTATGATTATGGAGGGTATCTAGGGAAGTTGAGTTTTGTTTTCCAACATGAGGAAATTTAGGGGTGATTCATCACCTTGTTGAAATAATATAAGCTTTATGACTCCATTTGAGCATTTTTAGAGATGATTATGATTTGATCAAGTCATGCTTGACTTTTTCAACCATTTTAAGCTCTTTTTGAAAAGATACTATGGCTATATTTTTGGCTTTTTGAAGCCATCCGAGTTCATCAAGTTTCTAGAGCCTTGTTTTGTGGAACAACTTGAGTGTTGGCTACTTAGTCACATTTGTTACTCATTATTGAGGCAATTCTGAATTATGCAGATTTTGGCTTGGAGTGACTTTTACAATCCTTTGTGACAATTTGGCATACTTTTGTAACTCAGTTTTTTTGAATATGATTCACAGTGAAGACCTTCATTATTTCATGTGATTTATCTCTTGTCTTTTCATTCTTGCAAATTAGTGTATGTGAGTGATTGATCAAGTTAGCAGTGAAATTACTTTCCTCACAACTTTGTCTCACATGTTCATACCTTTCTGCAACTAGTTTGTTCATGCAGGTTATTGATTGTGTCTACTTAATACATGTTGTTTGTTAATCATGAAGTTAACTTCCTTTTTTTGCAAATTTCTGTATACATACCTGTTAGTAAATTATTTATGCGTTAACATACAACAATGAATTGTGCATACTTAGGTATATCCCAATTTTGATCATTTGTGTCAGTATTCTGTGATCATATTTTGTTTATTAGTTTTGGTGTATCACTTCATTTTTACCTTCATCAACATTCTATTTTTAGTAGTCTTTCTCCTTTTTCCCTAAAAAAGAATCAGTAAAGTAATGATAACTAGCTAGGAAGTTGGCCTTCTCTGGAGGTTCTTTTCCTTTTTTAGGTGACCCATAACCTAGAAAAGTTCCCATGTTTCTCTAGCTTACTGTGTTTCACAACTTAGTCAGGGTGCAAAGTTTAAGAGATAACAATTTTGGCACGCTTGGTGGGACACGTTCCTCATCATTTTTTTTGGTTCGGTATGCAACCAACAAGTTTTTGACCTTCTAGAGGTTATATTTGCATACTTGGAAACTCTGTGAAGTGAAAAAACAACAAAACTAGTGCTGTCACAACTTATGAGAAGGGTACAAACAAGAAGTTCTAGATAATTTGAGTTTTTGTAGTTGTCACCACCTAAAAGACAACGCAGAGCAGCGAAAAGAGTACCTCCTTCCAAGAGGGTCCAGTCTACACCATCTGGTGTTAGGAATTAGTGTTTTCACCTCCAAGGAGGAGAGGAAGACCATCCAAAAAACAAAGTGAGAATCATTCTCCCTCACTAAGCCTCATAACAACAATATCACCTTCAGGTAGTCCAATTGCATTCGCTTTTTTCTCAAGTTCTATTTTTTCTTTTTTACATTCTACAGTTTCTGCAAGTTTATCAGCTGTTGTTTAGTCTCTAGTTAATCCACTTCAACCACCTCCAATGGTTGCTAGAAAACAACCCTTTGTACCATTTAATGGAGGTAGTCCATTAAATTTGGCACAACATAATGACATACTAGTTGTAGCTTTAAAGAGCTTGCCAATCTTCATTGATGAAGACCAAACAACTCCAATTGAGCACATAAAGGATGTTGCTTCCTTATGTGGTGTTCATCATATTACACAAGAATATGTATTTGTAAGGCTACTTGCAACATCATTCAAAGGAAGAGCATTACAATGGTTTAGAAGTGTTGGAGTAGGTACCATTGCAACATGGGACGAGTTAGGTGATAAGTTACACAAATAGTTTCAGGATAGATCCGATAACTTGTCCTTATTGGAGCAGCTGACTACAATAAAGAGAGCTCCTTAGGAGCTAATGAATGATTTTAACTTCAAATTCCAAATAACTTGGGATAGAATCCCTGCAACGGTTAAGACACCTCTGGAATACACATTTTTGTATTATTTGAAAGCTCTTAACAGTGATATAGCTGTTATGACACAGTCAATGGGAGGAGTTTCTCTACCATATGCATATGAGACAACAATTAGAGTAAAAAATTGCTTAATTCAGGTAGGAAAGATTGCTCCTAGGCCACCAATGCCTATTTTTCTAGAAATACAACCAAATATACCACTTCAAATTCAACCATTTGCACCATTTCCTGTTGTGCCAACATTACCAGCTGTAGGTAAACAAGAATCTGTAGTTCCAACACAGTCTTAGGAATTGTAGGAGATAAAGGAGAGTCAACAAAAGATTGAAAGTATATTACAAACTTTTGGGAACAAATTAGTCAATTTAGAGAAGCAACAATCATATAATAGACTTGCAAATCAACCATTTCAAGGCAATAGGCAGCAATACCAAGGTAATTATCAAGGTCCAAGACAAATTATTGCTACAAGACCTTTTCAGGCATATAATCCAGCTCCTGTTAGTGCAGCTAGGGATCTTGTTCCTGTTCAAAATAATCTTGTTGTTGATTATGAGTGATGTTATCCATGCAACCAACCACATAATTAGGCCACATGTTCCAATGTAGTTATAAATCAAGCACTTATGGTACAAAATGCTTCAAACTCACAACAAAGTGCACTCAATGATGCACCTCCACAACAACATGGGCAACTTACAAATGAAACTACTCTACTTAACTGGCAGGGTGAAGAATTTTGTGGTGTAAATGTAGATGATTCTTCAGTTGCAACAAATACAAGGGAAAATAAAAGAGCCTTTGAACTTGAACAAGTAGCTGATAAAGGAAAAGCATAAAATGTAGGACTATCTACATCACAAGTACCTCAGATTTTGCAAAGGAATCAGCAAGTTATAGCCACACCTACAAGCTGATCATGCTGGCATAAAGGTACATCAAAAAGTAAACCCAACCGTGCCTTACACTAGTACAAAAACAACGATATATGACTAAATAAACTACTAAAAATTGCATATAAATGACTAATTTTGGTCACGTGACCATTAGTAGTTTATTGCCGGTCATTTATAATGTGACCAAATTTATGACTAAACTATTTTAATCATTTATCTAGTCATTGATTTGGTCATTGATTTAGTCATTGATTGTTGTTAATTGGTCATTTATTTAGTCATGGTAGTGATTTATTTAGTCATATATTTAGTCATTAATTTATTCATATATTTAGTCATTAATTTAGTCATGGTAGTCATTATAGTCATTTATTTAGTCATGGTTTAGTCATTTATTTAGTCATGTTAATCATTTATTTAGTCATTTATGAACTAATGCTTTCAAATGTGTATGCAAACTCTTATGTTTGGAGAATGCTATTACAATAACTAGTCTATGAAATTGCAAACCAAGAGAAAATTATGTTGTGATTGAATAATATAAAACTTTAAAGCTCTTATGTTATTAAAACTTCAAAAAATTTGGGATTGAAACAACATTGGAAAATAATTCTCCATATATTCAAACTGTATATAAAATATGTTACAAAAAGCTCTATATATAGAGTTTTGAATATGAAATCTTTTGCAGTATACAAACTGCTGATTTATTATACTTTTAAAATTGACAAAAAACTAAAACTAAATAGTGTGAATGTATGTCTTCAGTGATGCCACTATTGCACATGAGATGGGCAGTAAATGCATCTAGTAAGGCACTGGTTTTGCATTTTCTCCTTGCTTTGTACCTATCCACAATAAAAAAATAAGCATATTACTAGGTAGCATAAACAACGAATATCTTAAAAGTAGATACCCATAAGCATTAGAGTAAGTCTAATAAATAAAAATGCATAGAATTAATGATATTACAAAAGAAATGCATTTGCAAAAGAATTAATATCAGAGTAATATCTTAAATATTACTAGTTTATCAGAGCAATATCTCCTTGCTATGTACTATCCATAAATATATTACTAAATAGCTATAAACAATGAATATCTTAAATGCAAATTCCCATAAGCATTAGAGTAAGTCTAATAAATAAAAATGCATAGAATTAATGATATTGCAAAAGAAATGCATTTGCAAAAGAATAAATATCAAAGTAATATCTTAAATATATTACTAGATTATCAAAGTAAGTCTAATAAATAAAAAATGCATAGAATTAGTGATATTGCAAAAGAAATAATCTCTACTTTTTCTATTTTGTATTCAATTATTGTATTATTCTTTAAATCAAATCACCACAATATCTTGAAAACTTAAATTTCATTCTAAATTTAAATTAAATTCTAATTTCTAATTTAACAATTACTAATTTAGATATAAAAGCAACCTTTCTTTTTTAGTTTTTTTTCTAATGAAAAAATTAAACTAAAAAAGAAAGATTGCTTCAAAAAAACCAAGCTAGTAATAAAATTATTTAAGAAATTTCCTTCTAAATTTAAATTAAATTCTAATTTCTAATTTAACAATTACTAATTTAGATATAAAAGCAACCTTTCTTTTTTAGTTTTTCATTTCTAATGAAAAAGAAAAACTAAAAAAGAAAGATTGCTTCAAAACAACTAAGCTAGTAATAAAATTATTCAAGAAAAACTAAAAACTTCAATTTTATTCTAAATTTAAATTTCATTCTAAATTTAAATTAAATTCTAGTTTCTAATTTAACAATTACTAATTTAGATATAAAAGCAATGAAAAAGAAAAACTAAAAAAGAAAGATTGCTTAAAAAAAACTAAGCTAGTAATAAAATTATTTAAGAAAAACTAAAAAAAATATTAGAATGTATTTTGATAACTAAAATTCTATTGTAATAAAATTATTTAAGAAAAACTAAAAACTTCAAAAAAACTTAAATGTATATTATCAGCTCAGTGAATGGAAGATACACTATGAAGCTATGAATGTGCTCGAAATTATTGAAAGCACTGTGAAAATAAAATGGGTTCAAGAATACAAGCCTAGATTATTTACAAAATCTACTTCAAGAACAAAATCTGAAAATGAATGAAAATAGGCCAGAGATTTCAGGAAATGTCAAAAGTTGTGATATTAAGTGGAAAGACACTGAAACAAAGCCCTCTATTAAAATCAAGATTTCCAATAAATATAATAATTCTCTCAGTTATGAAGGCCCTCTATTAAAATCAAGATTTCCAATAAATATAATAATTCTCTTAGTTATGAAGGTGCTCTCTGGGAATTCAGACACACTTTGGCTGCTCCTGTCGAATCTATCATTCATCCCATTCACAATCAAACACTTTACTTGGATGAAGAACATAAAAGAAAATTAAAGAAAGAATTTCAAGGCATGCCATTTATATAATTTTTGGAGTTTCCTTTGTGGAAATGTCAAGTATACAAAAGTTTGTTTTATTGAGTATTGGGTCTCTACCACACAACCATGAGGAAGAGAAAATGAACATAAAGAAAAATATCCAGAATGCTATGAAGGTCACGACCATTAGAACATAGAAAGCCCTCAAAATAATGAAAATAGTAAGTTGAGAGTGCAAAGTTTTACATTTTCTATAGAAAGAAAGTAACCCATCAAGATTTGTGCAGGGAGATACAAGGGTTTTTATCATATTGCCTCTACTGAGCTCGAATCAAGCCTATTCTCATAGAAATTTAAGAGATAAGAATAATGAAACTTACACAAGATTGTTGTAAAGGAGACGCCCTCCAAAGTCTTTAGAAATGAGCCTCAAAGATACTCCAATGGTAGTCAAACAAAGAGGAGAGATATCAACAAATGGTAAGCAAAGGAAATACAACAGAAAAATACTCAGTCGCGACCAAGTGAGCTCGATAAAATGCTTCAAAATGGAGAATACTTTTCAGTTTCAAAACCAAAGACTTACCTCTGCAAGATTTTTTTTCTTCAGGAAAATCATCAGAAACAACATAATGAGTCACCATTCCACTCTCAAACCCTACCCAGGCATGGCGGTGTTGAGTTTTCTCCAAAAATACAAGTGAAAAATGGAATGAGTTTCTTCTCCAAAAATACAAGTGAAAAATGAAATGAGATTAGGGCTTGATTTCTTTTTGATTTAGGGTTTTTTCATTACCCTAGGCCCAATGGTTTATTTTTCACATTGTATTAAAGAAAATAGGTACCTTTTTATGATTTTTATTAGAAAAATCAAATACCATCGCCCCTTTCCCTTACTTTTTACTTCATTTGATTTTGATTTCAAAATTAAATCTCCCACTTTTAAATATATTATAATATTATATTTATATTATAATATAAATATTATATTATATTATATTATATATTATATTATATTATAATATAACAATTATATATATTATTATATAATATAATATTATATATATATATATTAATAATATAATATTATATTATTATATAATATATTGTATTGTAATATTTATTATTATTATTATTATTATATTATATTATAATACAATACACTTCCTCAATTCAATTTTTTTTAATTAACCACTTTAATATCATATTGTCTAATTTTTATTTGACTAATTATTTAGTCATCTTTATTTGTGTTTTGAAATGAAAGATAGCCCTCAAAATGCAATTGGATTGTTTAAATCATATTTTATTAGTGAAATTGACCACAATTGTTCTTTGATACATTTGACATGCTAACACAATAGGAAAATCAAACTGGCTTCAAATCATAGTTAAAAACATTAATGATTCATTAACATAATGAGTAATAAAAGTTAAAGAATGTAAATGTTAATTTTTTTTATAAAATATGTGAAGGCCTTAAGATTGCACCGAGAGCCAATGCCTTCCACGCAATAGGTATTTTTGGTGCATCAAGCAACCTAGGCGGCCAAATGGCCTGCTTAGGTAGGGGTCCCATGAGTGGGGCTTAAGTTCTATGGATTATGATCAAATTCAAAATAAAAAAAGAATAGAGTAATAGTTATTTATTTAGTCATTTTTATTTGTCTGATATTAGTCATTTATTTAGTCATTTAGTTCTGATTTTACCCGATGACCAGATTAGTCACTTATAAATGACCAAATTAGTCATTTATTTGCCAAATTCTACTAGTGTTAGTCATGTGACTAAAAATCTTAGTCACGTAGTCATTTATTTGCCAAATTCTACTAGTGTTACAATATTATTGATAATATGAAAAAGATGAATGTAACGATGTCTATGTGGGACTCATTAGCTATTCTAGGCCTAAAAGACATGTTACAGTCAACCTTGTCAAATTTGAAAGTGTCTGATGAGCCACCAATAGGTCAAGTTAGAGTTGTGTTCACAAATAATCCTCAAGATAGTGATAAACAACCCAACAAAGAAGTGGGTAAGGACATCAAACCACCTCCATTTTATGTGTCTATAATCATTGGTGACAAATTAGTGCACAATTGTATGGTAGATAGTGGAGCTAGTAGCTTTGTAATGCCAAAGCAAATCGCTAACAAATTGGGATTGAAGTATCAACCCTTAGAGAAGGGAGTGATTTAGTTAGATGGAACCTCAATTAATACTTTAGGTGTTATAAAAGGCTTAAGCCTTACACTTTATGCTTGTCCAAAATTTTTAGTTCCCTTAGACATATGTGTCATAGATCTCCCACCTTTCTTTGCTTTGTGCCTCTCAAGAGACTTTACAACTAAGATAGGAGGTTATGTGTCAGCTGATTGGTCACATATGTTGTTTAGAACACGATATGGAACCAAAGTTACCATTAAATATGAGAAGTTAGCCAAAGATCACATTGAGCCATACAACTCAAGTGTTATCAATGTTGTCCCAACTGCTCCAAACACAAATTGTGTCATTTTTACTGACAGTGAGCTGGATGCTGCTCAAGAGTTGCAAGTAGAAGATGTTCCTGAAGTACTGTTATATGAATGGGCAACAAAAAATGTGTTGGACAGTCTTAAAGATCTCATTCAAGATGCTGGTATGGGTAATTACATAATGCTTGAACCTGATGCAAAGGTTCCAAACCTTGAAAAAGGTGCAGATCAGCTATTACAACAACAAAATAAACTTTGGGAAATGTATGTTGATGGTTCCAGAAGCAAGAATGGAGCTGGTGGAGGTGCAATGCTTGTTTCTCCACAAGGTGATAAGTACTTTTCAACCTTTCATTTTGATTTGCATGCTCAAATAACATTGTTGAGTATGAAGGACTTATTCAAGGTCTTGAATGGGCAAGGAAAAGAGGAATTAACTGCCTAAAAGTCTATGGAGATATTGAACTAATAGTTAATCAGGTTAGAGGATT
This sequence comes from Sequoia sempervirens, assembly GCA_007258455.2. NCBI lineage: Eukaryota > Viridiplantae > Streptophyta > Pinopsida > Cupressales > Cupressaceae > Sequoia > Sequoia sempervirens. The sequence continues at coordinate 186,814 of VDFB02056127.1, forward strand.
GAGTGTGGCAAAGAATGATGCCTTGAAATCCTACAGAAATAGAGTGTGGAACATAATCAAAGAGTTTGATGCCTTTAATCTGATTTCTATCCCAAGAAATCAGAAGAAACATGCTGACAGACTTGCAACAATTGGATCATAGTTTGATATTCCAAATGATATCAAAAAATAAAAAATACAACAGTATGTCAAAGTTGTAGTCAGGCCATCAATTCCTGATAACAACATCAACTAGTAGGTATTTGACAGTGATGAGAATATTTTAGCTTTTCTACTTGAGGAAGATCAGTTTTCTATAGCAAATCAAGATAAACTTAAGCAATAGTACGAAGATCAGATTATACAGCTGAAGACAAACAAAGTTCCCAAAGGTTTAGTTACCTTGGAGTTCATATTCAATACTAATGATCAACTTAAGAAGAGTAAGGTCAGCATTCAAGTGAAAGAAGACTATTATGAAGAAGTTGAAATCTTTAAAGGTAAGCTTCTTAAGTTAGGAAAAATATGCTCAGCTGAAGATAGAAAATTTTTTATTGCTTTATGCCAAGAGTATCATGATGTTTTTTCTTGGAAATATTCTAATTTAAAAGGTTTTGACTCTCATATTGCACAACACACAATTGAGTTAGAACCTGATGCCAAGCCTATTAGGCAAAAGCAGAGACCTTTAAACCCAAAGCTTGAACCTTTAATGATCAAAGAACTGACCAAGTTAGTTGAGGGGGGTATTGTATTTCCGATTAAACACACAACATGGAAAAGTTCCCATGTTTCTCTAGCTTACTGAGTTTCATAACTCAGTCAGGGTGCAAAGTTTAAGAGATAACATCTACATTATCATAAATTAAAATTTGTATTTATGTGTCAGTGCATGCATTTTGTTTTAAAACTTCATCATTTTTCTTAGGTTTTATTCTTTTAACTAACCATTGTTTACAACTTGTTGGTGTTAACATTATGTTTGTCACCAATTTGTGACACTTGTGAAAAATACTAAATTGTTTTGGTGCACCTTTCACTTGTCCAAGGACCCACCTTTTTCCACTAGCTTAGTTGCACACTTTTATGCTAATGGAATGAACCCTCGTGTAATTTCAAGTGCGTATGATCTCTCCTCGAATCAAAAGGTGATATTGGAGATAAAAATACCTTATTATTCTCTTTAGTTTTGTTTTATTTACATGAAGATAAGTTGTCTATGATATTCTCTTGTGTTCCAAGGCAATCTTGGGAATCCAAAGCACATGTTATTCTTTCCTCTTAGCGGGCCTTCCCTTGGATTTCATCACCAAGGGGGATAAATTGAACCACAAGTTTTGGAGAGGTATACAAAGGGTGAGAGTTGAAAGAATCACATCAAAGGAGAGATCATGCTTGACATAGCCTTGTTGTCCAACTTGAGGGGAGAAGTGAAGTGGAAGGGGTTGATCATAACCACATACTTGTAGATAGTGTTCTCATTCATGAATTTTGACCTTATATACTATTGATATTAAATTTGTATTCTCATACACCTATATACTAACATGGAAAATCTTGTAAATATATGACCTAATGTGTAAGATAACCTCTGAGATTTTAGAAGTTGACTATTTGTATGATTTTCAACATATTTATTAATCTATAAAGGGAAAACAAGAAGAATTTATTTGAAAACAAAACAAAACCTACTAAGCAATTTGCTAAAAGAGTTTTAACATCAAACTTTGCATAGAGATCATTTATTTTAAAAAGAGAATAATTTCAAGAGAAAAGGGCATGATCATGCATGATTTCAATATAAAAAAATATAAAAAAATCAAGAAATAAACTAAGGAACTTACAAAACATTGATCAAATGATTAGCAATAACATTGTAGAAGCACACATAAATAGACAATATCTAAGAAAGATAATCATATATATCATTTTTTGTTTACAAAAAATGTAAAGGGCCAACTAACACAATTTTTTTTGTATTGAGGAAATTCATTTACTAAGAATAAAGAGCAGTTAAAAAATTGCAATGAGACACTGTACCAAAAGAGGAAACATTACAACACAGAGCGTTGTACAAACATCCATGGCTCAAAAAAGCAAGACTTATATACACAACAACCTAAAATGTTCCATTGAGCTAGAAAATTACATAAAAAAGTTGGGCTAGACAAAATTAAAGACCATTAAACATCTTGGAAAACCGAACTTAAACTTTGACCAATACAAATTTCAGAATGAGGCTTCAAATAACCTTACGTTGAGTTATCAAATTTTACAAATCAAACTGCAAATTAGACAGTTGTTGGACCAACTAACACAATTACAAAGAGTTCAATTAATTGACTAAATCTAAAAACTTTTCTTCCACAAAGACAACTAGCTAGTTTCCCTCTCCTCCTTTCTAGTGGGGAAGGCATTACTTAGAAAGATAACACCCTACATCTAATTGCCCTAAACAATCCCTCCATCCAATAGAAGTGAGTTGGAAAATTTCAATCATGATCATCATATCGAAAAGGAGATGTGTAGAGAACTACACATTTTGATGCTTGGTGCAATCTAAGATCCTTCTAGAAACTATAAAATGTAGTCTCATTGAAAGAAAAGTGGGCTCCCTTTCAATATTTGTCTTGGTGGATACCTACAATTCTTATCGCAACCAGCTCAATTATGGATCTCTAGCATTATAGAGACATTTGTTAAAATTTCCAAGTGTTATGGTCCATAAGTGGGCATCGATATTTCTGGTATAATAAAATTTGGCCAATGGCACCCGACAAAAGCTATCACACTAGCATATTATATGAAGAGCGTGGTGTCACCATGTGGAACCCTAACGTATAAATAAATACCTTATCTCCATGAAGAGATAAGCTATCCTTTTAAATTAATGAGGACAATATAAAGTTGTCAAGCTCATAACATTCATATACCCCACAAAATGTTGATCCAATAAATGTCCTAAAATTATTACAACATTCAAGGAGAAGGATTCACCATGACAACTAGGACTAATAACACATCATAATGTACCTACCAATTTGACAACCTTGAAACATTGCATGGTAGTGCCACGTAACCTTCATGATTCATTGCATTTTCTATGTAGGGCCCACCCTCAATGCTAAGCTACATTGTTCAAGACAATAGTGTGATGGTATGAAGTTGATAGCTTGAAAAAAGTTATACATCGTGAGATGTCATCATGTGGTCTTCTATCACAACATAGTTCAGCCTTTGTTTTTTCCTACACCCATACTTGCTAAACACTTTGAGCCCTAGCATTTGACAAGCTCTAAAGAATTGGGTAGGTTCTTGATCTAAAAGAACAGCAAGTGGAACTGATTATGTGTCTTGATTGGTATACAAATGTCTTGCAATGTGCTAGGGAGTCCTTTTTGTTTGATATGCTTGTGATTGAGTTTTTTAATGTAGGATAGACATTGTCACCTTGGTCTCTATGTTGTGGTGTATAACATCTAATGTTATATCAAAATAGGTGCTCACCATATGTCAACATAATATCCACTTTCAAAATCTCATCATTTGTCATATAAATTTTTATTATTCATATCATTTTATCTCACAAATATTTTTTAATCATGATTTTGATTTTGAAAACGATTAGTTAATTAGCTAATTATTTTATCATCATCATTTTATACCTAATTATTTCATGAACAAACATAACCACACTATATGATATCATCACATGCATCATCTAATATATCCATTTACATCACCATATAATTATTATCACATAATAATCATTACATCGTTATCATCCATAATACATCATGTATCCATCATCTATAAGCAGATGCATCATCATATATATTCATGAGCATTATAATCATTGCATCACATCAGTTATCATAAAATACAAATAAAAATCATGTTTCTCTATTTCTCCTCTTGAGAGATCACCCACACTCTTTTTTCTCGAGTGATCTCTTGAGGGGGCATCATCACTTCATCTTACGAACATGATTTTTTTCCAACCAGCTCAATTGTATCACCACCTTTTTCATCCTAAAATCACTACATTTTTTCCAATCAACTCATCCATATCACCACCTTTTTCATCATGAAATCACTATATTTTTTGAAATGACATTGTTTCTTGCAATTGCAATGAAATCTCAGAGAGAGAGAGAGAGAGAGAGAAAGAGAGAGATAGAGAGAGAGCAACCTCAAATTGTCTCTCAAAATTTCTATTGCCACTAATTCCTTTCACATCACCATATTCTAAGTTAGTTAAATAATTATTATTTTTAATTAATTATCCCAATAAATTCCATCAATGTTAAATAAATTTATTTAATTAATTAACCAAATCTTCCTTTGTTATTAAATAAATCGTGATGATTTATTTATTTAATCAATCATTCCACCCCTTTCCTAAAATCCAACCTTAAATAAATAAATTTTACATTTATTAATTTAATTTTACCATTCCCATTATTCCCACTCCAAATAAATTAATACAAATATACCCTATTTACTTAATTCCTATTTTCTTTCCTCTCAAATCATTAGTTGACTAAAATCAATTATTTAATCTAGTGAATCATTTGGAAAATCTAAATCATCATTAATCAAGACAATTTTGTTGAAGGCTCAAGATTGCACATGGCTTTAAGAAAAGGACTTTTTGGATCTCCAAGAAAGGACTTTTGGATTTCCAAAAGATCACTTTTTAAATCCCCGCCTCTTGTTTTCTCCAAGAAAATCCTAAACCTTCCAAAACTCCAAAAAGGGACTTCCTAATCCTCACCCTTCATTTTCTCCAAGGAAGTCTTAGCTTTTAAAATCCCTTGGATCATAGACCTTCTCGTGTGCACTAATCAAAAAGTTCCACTTGGAGGCTTCTTAAGCATCCAATCCTCTCAATCAACCTCCTCCATTGATCTCCCTTATCAATTCTCAACTCTTGATTCTCCATCATCCTATACTATAAATAGCTCATAATACGAGATATTTTCAAGAAATATTTGAATGCAATGTTATGCTACCAATTTGAGTGTCTTACATCCTCTCTCAATCACAAATCTACTTTGACTACAATTGCCAATTGGTGCACCAAAGGGATCATAAGTGAGAGACTCCTAGTTTCTTTCTTATTTTATACATGGTCTTTAAGCTCAATCTATTTAAGTTGCAATTAGGTTTAGAATAAGGGTTTAAATTTCATAGCTTGAGTTCTTTATTTATGTCTTACGCATTTTTGTACATAGTTTTTATATAATTTTTTTATATTTCTATAAAGTTGTCCTTTAAACAATTTCAAGCTCTTATTCCCATCCATATTAATTGTTCCTTCATATTGTCATAAACCATTATTAAATCATTTATAAAATTGGCACAATGTGTTGATTGTACCATCTAACATCCTTTGCAAGTTCCTACAACCCAATAGATATCACTAACTACTAATCAAATTTCAATGATTTTGGTATCCACTATAGTCATCTACATTGAAGTTAGTGTTCCCTACCAAGCATCCTTTGTGAGAAAAATAATATCCTTATTATATGTTTTGGCATCCTTTGTTGAATTCTCTGAAGGATTTTCTTATGTGGACCAAAGATCTTCCAATTTGTGTTCAATCATTAATATTGAGTATGTTTGTGACCAATTGCCAATGATTTACCTACATTAGGAGGTGTTCATTGAGAGAGTTCTAATAACAAAATAATCTAAGTTGTAGATTCATTCCTATGAGCATGGAGTTCATGTCCACTATCCTATTTAGAATCCTTCAATTCAATTCAGGTATACTTGATTTCACATTTTTTTTGCTTGGTGTCACAATATGCATGGTACAAATATATAATGTATGATATTGATTCATACACTATCATTCATATAAAATCACAATTTTATAATTCTAGTTTCTATTTTTAACTACACAAATGTTCAACATAAAATTTATATTATAAAACAAATCATTTTTTCAAAGGGATTATAATGAGATATTCTTTATATTTGGTTGAAAACTAGGCATCCATATCTAATTGTATAAGCTAACACTAAATTTCTAGAAAAAATGAGCTACTTCATTGTTGATTGAAGATGAAAAATATTAATTTAATGAACAAATTTGTATGCTTAGAATTTTTTCCTTCATTTTGAACTCACTTTTACTAGATGTTAGCCTAAGTTATGTAATAATCAGTGTATAAGTGACGTGTTTATGTGCTAAGAATTGACATATTCCATGGAACTAGTTTGATTTCACATTCAAATATTTCTAGAAACTAGTTATAATCCTCAATTTACCTTTTGTCTTCCTAGTTTGAAATCTTAGCACAAAATTCAAATTAGGCCCATGCCGTCTCCTTCTAACTAACCATTCTATGCAAACTCTCTTTCTTCCTTCATACACTAGCTTATCATTGGTTAGGGGATTAGAAAGCAATATTTTTTGGTAAATTTTCAAACATATTGCAACAATATTGACTAAATAAATTAGAAGTTCACTTATTATTATGTCTACTCCAAACATATACAGTGGTAGGTAGTAGTTGTTTTGTGACTATTCTTATAATTCTAGTCATTGTTATAACATGGATACTATAGCAATCAATCCAAATAAGACATCTCATTCAATAGAATAAACAAATGAATTCACTTTCTTTTCATTAAGTTTCAAAAATATTTTCTAACATTAAACTTGTGAGAAATAGGAATGATAATTACTTTTTAAATATGTTATTGCCTTATGTGGAATAATTAACAATTTTATGTTAATGTGGAGGATATATCAGGCTATGAGGAATTTGAGGCTCAGGATGATGAGAATGATGAGGATTTTGACTTTGAGAATACGACCTACGATATGGGGGTTGATGATTTGGAGGAAGAAAAAGATGAGGAAGAGGAGGAGCAAGTTGAGCCATCTAGAGAAAAGATGGAAACAAGGAATGTTGAGGAGGAAGGGCTCTCTGGTCGGGAGAATAATTCTGATGATCTAAGTATTGATTTTCTTAAAAATAGAATAACTTTCTTGGAGGTCCAATTTGAGGACATGGAAAAGGCGTTGGTGACCCTGATGAGATTCTCCAATAGGCTGATGAGATGCATAATGTTGGGTGCATCCTCAGGTGAAGCAAATATTAGCAAAAAACTAAAGCAAGGAAAGGTGGATTCCCTCAAGCTGCTATATGATACTGAGGGACCTGATTGGCCAGCTAATGGCTTGGGTTACTATTTTCCTCGCTTTTGATGTGTTTTTTTGTTTTATTTAAATATCTAGGACTGTTCATATATTATCTTTAAGATCTGGTGGAATACCACCTGGTACATTGTGGATTTAATCAATGGTCTGCGTAGATTAAACTTTGATAATTGTGGGCTAGACTATAGCTTTGATGTTAAATCTGGGCCTATGAGCCAGTATCTTTCTATTTTTCGGTGTGGTTGGTGGTGCTATTTCCCACCTTGGTTTCCTTTTTTGATTTGCTTGTTCCTTGGGATCAAGGCCCTTCCCTTCTTATATTATCAAAAACAATTTTATGTTTTATTGTAAAAGTAGTTAACATTAATTTTTATTTCATTATTTTTTAATTCACTATCATATTAACAAAAATAATTTGAATACCGCATCACAATAATTACATATTTTAATAGATAGTATATATATTTATTGATGCACAATCTTCACTATGTTTTAAGTCCATACACATTAAGGTATGTTAAAAAAAATAAAAAATAGTGTACACTTATATTTGAATCTCTCATATGATTTTTCTAATAAAGTCATGATTAAGATGGATTTGATGTCACATTTAGCTAATTTTACTATACCCAATAAAGTATGAGAAAACTAGATAACAAAGACCACCCCATTGACCCCTAGTGGTATAGCTCTTGTCATGTAGAGGATTTGTTTTTATATTTTGTTTTAAACTTGGTCTCGTTTGGACTTCAAAATGTGATCTCTTCACTCATCTTTTTTTTGAATGTGTGTAATATGATTTCCTCTTAATAGTAATAGAGACACTTATTCATAAAAAGACAAGAATCCAATGCCATATTCAAGTATTATAATTTATTGAAAAGGAAAAAAGAAGCATTAATTCTTACAATTTAATTAAATGTTATTAAAAAATGTAACACTTTAGCTCCTATTATAGTTCATTAAGATCACCATTAATAAATATCGAGAAAAAAATCATTTTGTAAGTGTTTTTCTTATGGTGAAATTTGCATGCTTGTATGATTTTCCTTTAGTTTTTGTTTTTGTTTTTGAGAGAATGTCTTAAAATAATTAGAAAGAGATAATGCTATAATCTTGTGTGATGTTGGACTCGTTCCTTTACTCATTACCTATCTCCATATATGCTCATTCTCAATACACCTATAATAACCTTCAAGAATCAATAAAAACATTCTAATCATATTTAACACAAATGCTATAGAGTCCATGTATAACAATAACAAATAATTGTCCAAAGAAGCTCAAATTTCTAGCAATTAATTTTGTATGAGATAATGCAAATTCATATTAGACAACTTGGAACAAGCATATACGATTTTATGTACATAATTTGACCTAATTTGCATAAATCATTTGAAATGTAATAAAATATTTATTATCTTTAACTAATATATATAATGGGTAATACCTATTTTAATATCAAAATGAGCCATATGTAGTAGCTAACATACAAGTGGCATGTTTATGCACTAAGAGTTGGCATATTCAATTAATCTAGTTTGATGGTGCTTTCATACATATCTAGAAAGCAATTTCAATCACCAATTTGTATATTTATTAACCCAGTTTGAAATTATAGCACAAAATTGAACTTAATTTGATTTCATGATGCATCCATCCTTTTTAAAATTTAATTTCAAGTTTGATCTATGTTGTCCTCCAATTAATCATTATGTGCAAAATCCCATTTCTTCATTGTGCACTAGTTTTTCATTGGCAAATGGATTAGAAAATATTTATAAGTAAATTTTTAAATATATTACAATGACATTAACTAACCATTAGCAACATTTAATAATACTTCTACTTCCAAAATTCATACTGTGACACATACGAGTTGCTATGCAATCCATGATTCTCAAAGTGGAAGGTGACTATCATTTTATAGATGGACTAATCCACTAGAGCCTACCATAACAACACTCTAAAAAAATATAAATTCCCATTGCTACTACCTAATCAAAAATCATTATTTCCTTTTATTGTTGTAAATATTAATTTTTGAATGTTCAAATATGTTTTTCTCAAATATATCTTAAAAACAAACTTGTACAATTATATTAAATAATTGATATGTATAGTATGATTAGTCAATTATGCAATATTCACATAATCTTTATCCTATTTAATTTGACTATAGCATAGTAAAGAGTGGAGTTATTTGATTTCTTGAGGTATTCATGGAATTGATATTTTTTAGATGTTAAAAACCAACCAATCACATAATAGAATTAAAATAGGTTCAATACATTTGGACACATTTTTTTTTTATCAAAATATTTCAAAAAAATTTAAGTTTTAAAATTGTTTGAATATAACGAGCACAATGAATGTGTAATATTTTTAAATATTGTAGCTTCTCATCTCAACATATTGACTATAAAATTCAATTATATAATTATTTATTAACACCTTGGGTTAATCTCATAGTGTGATGGTTAAGTGGTTGTGTTGTTGTTGTGGCCACCAAGGTTCAAATCCCTGCTAGACTATTGTGATTGTGGGCCTTGTTCCCTCACTGATCTAATGTGCTCGCAGATTTGAACCTCAACTTTAATGTTGTTGGTGTTCATGCCAAGTGACATAGTGCTCCAATGGAGTTTCAGGCCTTTGGTGGGCTACTATGTCTTGAACACCCAAAATACTAAGAGGGGGGTGAATCAGTATTCCCTGAAATTCAATAACTTAAAAGTACACTACAAAACATCTCATTAAACTTTTAGAAATGGAAAGAAACAACATAAAGCATGCACCACAACCATCAATAGATGAAAACCATATTTTACGTAGAAAACCCTTGAAAGGGAAAAACTGTGTGGTGAGGATTAACTTACTATATATATATCATAAATGATTACAATATGTAGTGTAGGAAAAAGTATTCCTTTTTTACACTTAATTTGGGGAATAATTAATAATAAAATGAGCTAAATTATGTCCTAATTTAATGTTGTAATAAGTATTTTACATATTCACATTAATTTTAGGGCCCTATTAAATAAAATGGACTTAATTGTGCCTTAATGTGGTGTTGTAAAGTGTATCTTTACACTTTCACACTCATCTAGGGCTTTATTAATTAATTGAGATTAATTTTCCTTAATTGGCCCCTTTAATTCAAATCCAAGCCTAATTAATTGCAATTTTCGAAGAGGAAAACCCGACATTCATTAATTCCATAACATAACATTTATCATTGGAGAATGTGTGTCCTAGGTAAGTAACCTAGGACCCATTAGCCCAAGGGTGAATGGGTCCTCACTTAGGCCTATGACCTAAAGTTTTACTATGTTTTAGGTGGTATTTCAATTATTTCAAATGTGTATTCACATGTCGGCTTATGTTATTTGAATTTTGGGAATTAATGTTAACATATGTATAAATAAGAGGTCATTTCACTATGTTTCATCCTAGAAGATTTTCATGAGATCAAGAGTATTCAAGTGAGCACTTTCAAGAGTATTTCAAGAGAATTTCAAGGCATTCAAGAGTAGATTTATTGAAGTTTTATTGTAGCAATCAAGATCCATTATCATGTGTCAAAGTCTTCTTACATCATGCATGTTATTTGAGCTAATATATTGATGTAGTGTTCAAGATCCATTCAGGCATTCAAAGGAATTATTTCAAATCAAGTTTCAAGATCAAGATCCACATCCATTGAAGTCATTTAATGCTAGTTGCATATCTACATTCCAAGGTTCAAACAAGGGTTTGGTGAGTTGTGACATAGGCTTGAACATTCATCATTCCTTTCATGCTATTTCATTTCATTACTAGGTTTAATTACCAAAATGGGGTTTGACCAAGGCAAACCCCCCCCAATTCACCAACAACAAAACATTTTTCCCTCTTGATTTGTGTTTGCAGATTTTAGGTGGAAGAACTCTTGAAGAGAAAAATTGCAAAGTTTTCAAATTTGCATTTTTTGTCATCATTCTTGCAATTTCACAAAAACTCACCTACATGATTTATTTTTAGTTGTCTGACTGTGAAAATTGGAGATCTAGGAGTGCAAGACACAACATAAGAGAACTAAGAAACTATTTTTATAGAGACCTAGCTAGGACCCATTCACCATAGGGCGAATGAGTCCTCATTAAGCTTTGAAAAATCACTTTTGGTGACTAGTACACATCATTATCCCTTTCTCAAATCTGCATTTTAATTTCTGGTTCCATTAGAATTGAGCTTAATCTATTAGATGCAATTTGTAGATTGTAGTTTGGAGTTAGTTTGCTATTTTTAATCTTTCTCCCCTATCACACCCCATCTTGTTGTTATTGAGTTACTTTTACCTTCACATGTAAAATTATAGGAGGATAAATGCAATCATGATTTTGATATGTTTGGTAAAGCAATGAAATACTAAAATAGGTATTAAGATATTATTGCTTTGGAAGAGTAATTATGTTTACTTTGATGAAGAATATGTATTGTTATATGAATATGCTATTTTTAAAAGATGCATGTGGATTTATTATGAACGTCTAACTACCATTGCAAATGTGCTAAGCTAGTTGCAGGGACATGTTCAATCCTCCAAAAGGGAGGGGAAGTATCACTCAAGAGAAGTGATTGGTCAGGTAACCCTAAATGAAACCTAACTAAGCTTACACACACACTCACAGTAGAATGGTTGAGTCTAGTCATAGTGTTGGGAATTGGTAAGTGATCCTTTAGACATGTTGTGTTTGCATTAGATAGGATCATGATTTCTATTAGGAGTATTCATGGTTTGTGATAAATTCCTAAGCAATGTCCTTTATACTTTGATTGTTTGATCAAGTTGTCGTGATTGAATTTTTGAGTCTTGGGCTTTGTGAAATAAGTTGTCTTTATGTTGATTCATATGAACATTAAAAGTATACATCTAGATATGTATATGTATAATGACTTGTGTCATAGAAAAATGGTCCTTGTCATTTTCATGGCCTTTTAGGTCTTGTTTCATGTTGTTGGAACTATGTTGATTTGATTTTATGTTATAACATGGCTTGAACATGCTTATTTAGGTATTAAAATTCAAAGAACAACATCTTGTGAAGGTGTTGTGAAGTGTTGTAAGACACTTATACATTCTTCTAGACTCCATTTAATACATTTCACCAAAAAGTCACCTTTTCATCACTAAAAAAGTCCTATTTTGAAGTGTTGTAAAGTCTTGTAACAAACTTTCACACTTTTCTAGGCATATTTTCTCTATTTGCACCTTTCTCATGCTTTATTTTGTCTCTTTATGCCCTCATATGCTTAATTAAGTGTATTTTGCATTTTATCCTGAAAAACAACATTAAATATCACATATTTCCTGACACTTGTGTTTAGGTCCTAGGTGGGACCCATTCGCCATGGGTGGCGAATGAGTCCCCCTTGGCCCCAAATTCAAAATATTTTAAATTTCTCTCAGGATTTTATTCAAAGACACTTGATGTCGGCCTGTGATGAGGTATGAATTGATACTAAGGCACAAGAATAGTATAAATAGGCATTTTTCATCTCATTCTAACCCCCATTCATCAAGTTAACTTATCCACCTATTCACTCAAGCATTCCAAGCATTTTACATCATCTTTTCAAGCACTCTTCAAGCACTTTGAAGCAACCATTAACATTACTTCAGACTTGCATTATCAAGGGTTTGGTGAGTATTTACATTTGCATGTTGTGTATTCATCATTCGCTTTCATTTCATTATCTTTTCAAGGGTTTAATTACCAAAAGTGGGGTTTGACCAAGGAAAACCCCTATTCACTAACCCTAATCATTTTTCCCCTATTGAATGTTTGTTTGCAGCTCTTTGTATGCATATTTGATAGGTTATTAATTGTTGAGGATTGATTTCCAAGTCAACTAGGTGCTTCAAGTCAACTTAAGTCAACTTTAAGCTTGGAGAAGGTTATTTGTCTATTTTCTGCAGAACTGACTTCGGCAACCCGACAAGAAGACATTTCCAAATCTGGTGTTGCAGAGTTATCTTTTAATTTTCCAAAATTTTAGGAGAGGACTGATTCACCATCAGTGGTGAATGAGTCCCACCTTAGGACTAAAAATCTGAATTTTGTCAAATTCCAGATCTCGACAGATAGAAATCAACTTTCGAAAGTTTTTCACCAACAGGAGGAGTAATTTGCTACCCTGGGTGAATGAGTCCCACTATGAAAAATCAATAATTTTCATCGACACTCAAAACATTCCAGAATCGGCCTACTTTTCCTAGATGCACTTAGATTCATCCCTTCTTCTTTTGTTATGCATATTTCTTCCATTTTCTTCATTGTTTGCATATCATGTGTTTTTAAACATAGTTGTAATTGCACTTCTACATTCATTTTCATTCATCTAGATCAGTCAGTTGCATTTAGTTAAGATCATTTACATTAAACAACATTGAATACATCCTGATTTGAGTGAATCATTAGCATTTTTGGCCCTATCTCTCTCCTTTTAGGTTAAAAACCCTAGAAGTGTAAGAGTAGCATTAGGGTCCCAAAAATCCATGTTTCATTTTAGTGAACCCAACTTTTGAACACTTTGCATTCCTAATTGCATTCACATCTTGCATCTTAGTTTCCATTTTGCATTAGCATTCAATTCAGACATTGATTTGCTTTTGCATTCTAGGAATTCTTATTTTGCATTAGTGAAAACTTCATATAGATTTCATTTTTGCATTAAACATCTCATTGAAAAAAGTAAAAATCTGCATTTTGCATCTATATTTGCATTGCACAGAGCATTTAAATCATCTTAAATTTTTTGAAAAACACAAAAAAAAATCATCCTGGGACTCATTCGCCCCACAGGGTGAATCAATCCCTCTGCACTTTTTTATCAGCATTTTTGGCATTTTCCTGCATTTCTATTTTTTGTAGTTTATTCTTTGTTACAGTTAGCAGAATCTCTGTTATTTGCATTTTAGAGCTCTTAGATTAGCTTGCATTTTCATTCACCCATCCTTTGTGGTACTTGTATGAGTGTTTGGTGTCCTGTTGATAATACTTTAGTGAGAAGAAGTTCTAGACTCATGGCATCCCACGATAGCACTTTCGTTGTGGACCTTGGGATCTCATGAGCTCCTACTCCTAGTATGGACAATGGTTCATTAGGCCCTGAAAATACCACTTCCATGCCTTCACCTTTCCATCAAATGAATCTTGACAACCAAAAAAATTCTCTTCCACAAGAAAAGGTCATTAGTCTTCATGAATAATTTGCACATTTACAACAAGACTTGATACTTGAAAACATTTCCCAAACTACCATACCTACCATTGATAATCTTCATCATTTAATTGAAAGTGATGAAGAAAATTGCTGAGATTTACAATAAACATGCATTTTCCAATAACCAATTTGTAAACATTCCTGTAAGCCAAGGAAGACCTTCAATTCCTCCCCCTTCAACCATATCTTCTATACCAACTTATACCAATCCGCAAGTCACTACAACTATGCAATAGGTTAGTTATATAGCTCCTTCCTTTGCAATTCCACCCAACATTCCTACCTCCCTTGTGGCATCACACGTCCCTTCCACCACCTTCACACCCCTTAGTATTCCTTTCACTTCACCTAACATCCCTTACACTCCATCACCATTTTCTCTTCCATCTCAACCTACATACCTCGATCCCATTCTTACACAACTCCTTACTACCATTTCTTCCATGCAACATCAACTGTCCAACATTAGTCAAGGTCAATCCACTTCACCCACATATCATTTCTATAGTAGTCCTTTATCATTAACAAGCTTACGTAACCCGATGCCACAAGGGATAGAAATGCCTTAGTTTAAGAAATACAAAGGAAAGGAGACCCTATCAACCATGTTAATGCTTACACAACTTTATGTAGTGATTATTTCCTTGATGAGAGACTTTTAGCCAAGCTTTTTCTGCAAACCTTGAAAGATACTGCATTAGAGTGGTTTTCCAACTTGCTTAATCATTCCATCCACTCCTTCAATGAACTTATGGATGCTTTCATAAGTAACTTCCAAGCTCATATGACCCCTAAGAAAACAATGGATGACCTCATGCGATGTAGACAAAATACAGATGAAAAAGTCATAGATTTTATCTCACGATTCCAATGCTTGTATGCCCAAATAGATGTCAAGATTCCTAATGTGCATCTGCAAAAGATGTTTATCGAAAACTTGCACACAAATCTTCAGGACAAGCTAACAATGATGAAATTCCCTTCGTTTATGCATTTATGCACAACCTTGTTTGAATATCATAACTCGGTTTCAAGTCATGATTCAAAATCTACTTCTCACTGAGCTAACAAGCCTCAACACAACAGTAACAACAATAACAGTCAAACCTTTCACAGACCAAATAGAGGATTTTTACAATTTAATCTACCTCCTCAACAACAACCACAACCAACCCAACAAAATCAAAATCAAGTCGCAGCTATGAAGGCAGCGGTGCCTTATCATTATGGGGACCCCAACAGAAAATTTACTCCCCTTCCCGACACCCTCCATAATACAATGAACCAATTACTTCAAAAAAACATGATCACTTTGACACCTGTTAGACCACTTGATCCAAACCAACCATTACCACCCACATTCAAACCTAATGCTTATTGTCATTTTCATCGCCAAAATGGACATGACATTGAACATTGCAAGCATCTAAAACATTTAGTTCAAGACCTCATTGAGTTAGGCCATTTTTCCATTGAGGGTGTTAATGATCAAGGCACTAAGTTTGTTGCACTCCCTAACCATAATTTATAATTTTTCACCAATCCTATGCCTAAACACACTACTTCATTTTTCAAGGCTATTGAACCTTCCAAACATGATGTAGTGATTGTTGATACAAATCATGAACAACATGATACAACTTCTACTGTTACCCAAGTTAGTCCTATGGATAACCTTGTGGCTACAATAGATGTTATCCCTTGTAAGGGCCAAACCACTAAATCTCTTGATATCACTTTTTCTACTAAAGACATATTACAAAAACTTCCTGATGGTCCTCTCTACATAGCTGGCAGAATCTATGATAAGCCCACTAATGGGATATTAATAGATCCCACTTGTGGCGAGAACGTGATCACAAAAGAGTTTCTTGTATTACATGAGCTATATCGAGATGATTATAATAAACCAAATGCATGGATCAAGACACATACTAGTTTCACATTCCCTATGATTGGATTGATCATGATACCTTTACAAATAGGACCTAAGACTTTGGAGGTAACATTTTCAATTATTCCATAATCTGACCAATTTCGTTTGTGGCTAGGCCTCCTTTGGCTTCACTCAATGAAAGTGGTATCATCAGTTGTTCATAAGTGTTTAAAGTTTCCACAAGGCAATGAGGTATTCACCATACATCATAGTGGATTTAATCCTTTATCTTCCAAAGGTAGCTTTTCATTAGAAGCATTTTGGCCTGAACCCATGGAACCTATCACCCCTTGCAAGGACTTCTTTTACATAGCTTATCAAAAGTTTAAAGCCAAAAAGTTTGCTGAATTATCTCTCTGAAACACATCCTCATCCACCTCCACACATCCTATCATAGATGAAACCATGCTTCAACTTGAGTTAGACATTGAACAAACCATACAACCTCCTTAACAATCACCTCTTGATACTCCCTAGCTATCGTTTAAATGACCAAGAGAAATTGAATCAAACCCTACTCAACCACCTCGAATTAAACAAGTGTATAAATCCAAAGAGAAAGTGCCACCCTCTTTGGTTTCTTTTGTTCTTCCTCCTCTGAAAGCAAAAGCACCTATGATGACTCAATCTGCTCTTACAACTCAGCAACTCCAAAATACAATTAAATGGAACTATGGTGCTAGGGAACGTAGGTGTCGTCATCATCTCCTTGCTCATCAATCTCACATAGAAGAAGATAAAGAAAATCAATCTTTACCTTTAACATAAGTGATAGATGACCACCCTCCCTCTCTTGACTTGCCACAAGATAGTCCAATCCAACAATTGTAACAACTTGAAACAATCCAACAACCAAAAATTTTGATACATCCATCTTTAGAAATCACCCTTCGTCCCCCCATTGTCATTAATCTTTATGATGATGATGATGATGTGGTGATTTCCAAAATAGATGAAGAAATACATAATAATTTAAACTCTTTATTTTCCTCCACAATGAGCTTAAAAGATAAATCCTCTTCATCAAGTGAAGAACTTGGTATGAATCCTAGCTCAACACTTGCAGTTATTCCTTTGGAAAATCAACCATCCTCACATTACATTGCAAATGATTGGGAGGTAGATGACCTGTTAGATGGTTGACTTGCATTCGCCTAACTATCCTTTTTTCTTTTCTCTTTTTCTTTTTTGTGTGTATCATGTTCCCTCGTATTGTGTGTTTGATATTCTCTCTCTTTGTACACTTCTTCAATTTGTATATCTATTCTTCTATTTTGTTTTGTGTTTTCTGTTTGGGGATGACACAAAGCATAGAGACACCCTATGTCTCTTCCATGTTGACCCAAAAGGTCTTTGTCTTTTTCTCTCTTTTGTTTTGTGTTTTGTGTTTGGGGATGATGTAAAGTGTAGAGATGCCCTATGTATCTTCCATGTTGACCCAAAAGGTCCTTGTCTTTTTCTCTTTTTTTTTTTTTTGTTTTCCATTTGGGGATGACGCAAAGCGTAGAGACGCCCTATGTCTCTTCCATGTTGACCCAAAAGGTCCTTGTCTTTTTCTCTTTTTGTTTTCTGTTTTCCATTTGGGGATGATGCAAGGCGTAGAGATGCCCTATGTCTCTTCCATGTTGACCCAAAAGGTCCTTGTATTTTTCTCTTTTATTTTTGTTTTGTGTTTTCCTTTTGGGGATGACGCAAGGCATTGAGACCAAAATGTCTCCTTCATGTTGACCCAAAAGCTTTTTCACTTTCATTTCATTTTCTCTTGTGTTTTCCTCTTGGGGACAATGCAAGGTGTTGAGACTGCAATGTCTCTTCCATGTTGACTCAAAACAAACTTTCTTTTTCCTTTGTTTTCACTTTCTTTGTGTCATTCTTCCAGTTCTATGTGCTTTAGGGAATGATGATAGTTTCGAGCTCTTTCATAAAACCATTGCAGTAACGAACATATTGACCCCAAATCCATAGATCCTTTATGTGTTTGGTGTGCCTTCTTTTCTAGGGGGCAACTTCCTTTCTTTTTTTTTCATTTTTCCTTGACATAACACAACCTAACTTTCAAAACATATGACTTGGCATATGGCTTTCTAAGTTGGCTCCCATGTCTTGTTTTCCTTTTGATTTTTCTTTCTTCTCTACTTTCAAGTAATTTATCACAAAACGATGTGTAGCAATTCCTTTAAAGTGGGGGGCATACATTACCATAATTCATTTGCATTCTTGGTTCCTAGTGTAGCCTTGTCATTTTTGTGATGCGTTTGTCACTTTGTGGATGACATTGTGTGTGATTTCCTTCATAATTATGATCTATCTTAGAATATTGCATTCCTCTTGGTGGCCTAATGTGATGCACTACATCCCCTAAGTTGTGAATATACTATTCTTTGATTTGTCCTCTCTTGGAGACATTAGGGACAATTTTCCCTAAGTGATTGACCTTGCATAAGTTGAACAAGACTCCTTTGAACATCTCTCGCATTTTTACATTTTTAGTTTTTCCACCTTGCATAACGTAGCTTGCATGACTGTGGTACCTCTGTCTTTTTCATCATTTCTTTTTCTTTGTGGCACCTTGTTAAAGTTATCAATGAGTATAACTTTGGCATGGTTGAGCGGGAAGCTGACCTAGCGGCATGAATTTTCCCCTAGCCACTTTTGTGTTTGTGAGTGCATACCAACTAGCATATGTATCTTACCTTTTGGGCTTTCTCACCTCACAAACAACTAGTTTCATGGCCCCAGAGTGAGTACACATTCTCTTTTTAAAAACAAATAGCCTAGATCTCTTTTCACAACTAGTTGGATTGACGATAGAAATTTCATCCAATTCTTTCCAACACTTGTGTGTTCCTTTGTTCTTATGTTTAGTTTTCCATGGGATCTTCATCCTGGGGGCTTGATCACCCCTCTTGATTGTTGTTATTCCATCTTGCTAACATAAGTACATTTGAACCCTCCCCTCAATGTTCATGGATACTTTAATGTGAGTTTGAAATAGGTTCATCCTCTCACTAAAGTGGGGGCTAAATTTTCCATGGAAAAAATGGTCCCTTGTAATTTTCATGGCATTTTAGGTCTTGTTTCATGGTGTTGGAACTATGTTGCTTTGATTTTATGTTGTAACATGACTTGAACATGCTTATTTAGGTATTAAAATTCAAGGAACAATGTCTTGTGAAAGTGTTGTGAAGTGTTGTAAGACATTCCTACATTCTTCTAGACTCTATTTAATATATTTCACCTAAAACTAACCTTTTCATAACTAAACAAGTCCTATTTTGAAGTGTTGTCAAGTCTTGTAACAAACTTTCACACTATTCTAGGCATATTTTATCTATTTACACCTTTCTCATGCTTTATTTTGTCTCTTTATGCCCTCATATGCTTAATTAAGTGTATTTTTTCATATTATCCTGACAAACAACATTAAATACCACATATTTACTGACACTTGTTTATAGGTCCTAGGTGAGACCCATTTGCCATGGGTGGTGAATGAGTTCCCATTGGCCCCAAATTCAAAATATTTTAAATTTTCTTTCAAGATTTTTTTCAAAGACACTTGATGTTGGCCTATGATGAGGTATGAATTGATACTAAGGCACAAGAATAGTATAAATAAGCATTTTTCATCTCATTCTAACCCCCATTCATCAAGTTCACTTATCCACCTATTCACTGAAGCATTCCAAGCATTTTACAACATCTTTTCAAGCACCATTCAAGCACTTTGTCGAAGTAGCCATTGCCATTACTTCAAACTTGCATTATCAAGGGTTTGGTGAGTATTTACATTTGTATGTTGTGTATTCATCATTCTCTTTCATTCCATTATCTTTTCAAGGGTTTAATTACCAAAAGTGGGGTTTGACCAAGGAAAACCCCTATTCACTAACCCTAATCATTTTTCCCCTATTGCATGTTTGTTTGCAACTCTTTGTATGTAGATTTGACAGGTTATTAGGTGTTGAAGATTGATTTCCAAGTCAAATAGGTGCTTCAAGTCAACTTAAGTCAACTTGAAGCTTGGATAAGGTTATTTTTCCATTTTATGCAGAACTGACTTCGGCAAACTGACAAGCAGACATTTCCAGATCTGGTGTTGCAAAGTTGTCTTCTAATTTTCTAGAATTTTGGGAGAGGACCAATTCACCATTAGTGGTGAATGAGTCCCACCTTAGGACTGAAAATATGAATTTTGTCATATTCTAGATCCCGACAGACATAAGTTAGCTTCCGACAGTTTTTTACCAGGAGGAGGACTAATTCACCACCCTAGGAAAAAGAGTCCCACTGTGAAAAATCAATAATTTTCATTAGCATTCAGAACATTCCAGAATCAGCCTACTTTTCCTAGGTGCACTCAGATTCATCCCTTCTTCTATTCTGCATATTTCTTCCATTTTATTCATTGTTTGCATATCATAATGTGTTTTCAAACATAGTTGTAATTGCACTTCTGCATTCATTTTCATTCATCTAGATCAGTCAATTGCATTTAGTTAAGTTCATTTACATTAAACAATATTGAATACATTCTTATTTGAGTGAATCATTAGCATTTTTGGCCCTATCTCTCTCCTTTTAGTGTAAGAGTAGCATTAGGGTCCCAAAAATCTATGTTTTATGACTCATGCATGAGAGCATAATTACATTTATCCATATTTGTATATGAGTAGAAATACTCACGAGCATACATGCATAGGGAATCAATTATATATATGTGTATACCTTTTGACAAGGATATGAATGAATTTAGGTTGATATGAGATAGTAACATGATATGTGTATATGCATATATACATATATACACCCATGTTGATATACATGTATGTGTGACGTGATGGAGTATCCATACGAGCACAATGATATATGTATATAAACGTAATATGTATATGGATATATATTTATAATATTGTTGATAGATGGCGAAAACATGAGTTATACATTTTTTTATCGAATGGTTTATTTAATGAACTTAATGTTAGTGGGGATACATACATACATACATATATATATATATATATATAAGAATTATGCTATATTTAAATACCTATGCATTATCAAATCCATGAATTGTGGTAATATGGTATATGTGTTCGTAATTGAATAGATGAATAGTGCATTTTATAATCTTGTAAGATGATATATATACATATGTATTAATGATAGACACACACATATATATTCATATATTACATGTATATATTTATTATATATAGTAAAAAATAGTGTTGGTTATATGTGTTAGGCGCATAAATGAAGAAGGTAAACTCAAGCTTAAATATAGGAACGTTTTTGATACATATTGAATGAGATAGAATTTTAGTTTATAGCACTGTTAGGAATATATATAAAGGGAAACACATGAATTTACTAGTAATAAAAGTGATATGTTGTAACCAAGACTATGGTGCAACCTTAGAAGAAGTATTTGAGGCCGGTTTGTATAGATATTATACAAAGTATTAGAGGCTGATTTATACATATATTATTCAAAGTATAAAGGTCGATTCATATAAGTATATGCTTTGGTTGATGTATGAGAAATATGGTGCACTATATAATAGCACTCAAGTAGAAATTAAGGCACATTTATCTTTGTAGATTAAATGCAAAAGGAAACATGAGAAATATAAGTTGTTGTGTGTAGTGTTTGCAACACATGAATAAAGGATAAAGACCACAACAAAATGATGTGCTTGGTAAAAGTTGTTTTAAGAGTTATTTAAAAGGAGTTGATTCATCCTTAAAATGTCGATTAGATATCCCATGAATAAGTCGACAAAAATATGTGTTTCCTGATAAATATTGATTGTTTCTTTGGATAAACTCACTGACAAAAGAATAAGAAGATTTCTGAAACTTGGCACCATATTATGAATACTCTATTTTTTGTAGAAGTCTTTGTTGCTTGCACCTCGATTCTCATCTTTGGAACATGTGCATATTTGAAATAGTCAATTATTGTTTTCATACAAGGAGGTCAATATGTAGATTACCAAGCTGAGTATTTACTTAGAATGTTGCTACTTTTTTTGTATATGCTTAGTCAACTTGCATGGATGAGTGGTGTCAACTGGTTTACCACTTCCTTAGGCATCAATGTCTCATTATTTTGTATAAATAGATGAGCCAACTCTCTCATTTTAATGCACAATCAGTAGTTTCATTCTGTTGCTTTTATTCTAGAGTTGTATTATTCTAAGATGGAGTTAGTTATGAGAGCATAGAGAAGGGGGTTATTGTGAGATATTGCATTGAGTGATATCACAAATTTCCTAATTATGCTAAGATCCCCAAATCAATAATGAAATGCAATGAAAACAAAGAATTCATAAACAAGAACCATATCACCCAAATCCCATGCTTGCTTGAATCCTCTCCATTATTCTTCTCCACTTTTCTTTGAAAAAGCTCAATGCCCTTAGATTCTGAGTGTGCAATATTAACTTGTAAGTATTTTGACAACAAAACTTTGAAGATTGTGATTACCATTGAATGAAATTTAAAGCTTCTCTTATTGAAGCTTCATAGATTTGACGGTCAAGATTGATTTTTGTTTGAATGTCCCAGATCGAGTGTGAGGATCTGACTGAATAGTTAACTTCCTTGATTGATGAGATTGATTATATATTTAGAAAATTTGATTGAGAGATTGATTGGATAGTTAGCCAATTTGATCGATTGATTAAGAGGTGTAACTAAAAGAATGTGTGGTCAAAAGGAGGTGATAGATTAATTAGGTGAGTGAACTGAGAGAAAGTGTTAGTCAAGAATGGAGAGAATTAAATGCATGAGATATTTAGTTGAAAATGCAAGATACATGTGCTCAAATAGAGGAATTAATTATAAAATTAATTCCTTTCTTTGTGGAGGAATTTGTGTAGGTGATTCCAAAATCAATTAAATAACATTCAATTTATGGAGTCACTTTTAAATGAGAAGATAGAATTAATTAATTAAATGAACAATCATTTATTTAATTAAATGTGGGAGAATATGAATTAATTAAATGTGTAATTAAATGAATTTAAGAAACTTATTTAATTAGTAAGAAGAAGGGATTTAATTTAAAAGGTGTAATTAAATAAATTTAGAAAACTTATTTAAATAATCAAAAGAAAAGATTATAATTAATTAGTGATGTAATTAAAGTAAATTAATGTAATTTACTTAATTAGTCAAATTTAGAAGAAT
Source organism: Sequoia sempervirens (assembly GCA_007258455.2). Taxonomy (NCBI): domain Eukaryota; kingdom Viridiplantae; phylum Streptophyta; class Pinopsida; order Cupressales; family Cupressaceae; genus Sequoia; species Sequoia sempervirens. The sequence continues at coordinate 210,375 of VDFB02056127.1, forward strand.
AATGAAAATGAATTAATTAAAATTTTAAAACTATTTAATTAATTTAGAGGAAATGCGATGTTAGATTATAATTAAATCATTTAATCATTTTGCAGGTATCTTGAATTAATAATGAAAAATGTAGTCGCAGGCCTAAGCCATTTTTCAGTGTCTACAGTTTTCCCCTCTTTGACATAATGTCATTTTGGCATTTGTGTCAAAGAATAAAGAATAACATGCCCCGGTCATGCCCTAGTGTGAAATAGGTAAGGGTATGCCCCCTCGGGAAAAATGACAAATTTTTGAAAAATTCAAAAAAATTTGGAAATTGTCCCAATTAGGTAATTGGATAGCCAGAAGTTCAATGGTGGCTAAAGAAATTAGTTAGCTTGAAGATGATTGTTGTTAGCATGAAATAAAGATATGTCATCACTTTGTTGTCCTTATACTAAGCATTTGCATTTTAATCATCATTGGGAATTAAAATGATACAAATGGATAACAAAACACCATGATATGAGATAAACCAAGGTGTGCAAGGTCATCCACTTGCGAAAATAGGCATTCATAGATAAGGAATGTCCCTAAATCATACTAAGGGCTGAGTTGCCCAATCTTTTTACCAAGACAATCTACAAACAATGGTCAAACAAAATGTGTCATGAAACATGATTGCTCCTCTGAATCCTATTGTCAGGACATCCTTGAGGTGGCTAGTGACATGACAACTTTGAAAAGATAAGACAATCATCATGATACATCGTTGCTCCTCTAAATCCTTTTGTCAAGATATCCTTGAGGTGGCTAGTGACATGACAATTTCAAAAAGATAAGACAATAAGCAAGATATTCCTGTGTAACATTGTCACTCCTCTAAATCCGTCATAGGACATCATTGAGGTGGCTAGTTACATGACAATTTTAAAAAAGCTAAGACATTCAGTCAAAAAGCAAGATATACTCATGTAACATTGTTGCTCCTCTAAATCCATCATAGGACATCATCGAGGTGGCTAGTTACATGAAAATTTCAAAAAAGATAAGATAGTCAGTCAAAAAGAAAGATATGCTCATGTTACATTGCCACTCCTCTAAATCCGTCATAGGACATCGTCAAGGTGGCTAGTTACATGACAATTTCAAAAAAGATAATACAATGAGTCAAAAAGCAAGATATGCTCATGTAACATTGTCGCTCCTCTAAATCCATCGTAGGACATCGTCAAGGTGGCTAGTTACATGGCCATATCAAATCATTGAAAAATAAATGAGAAATGTTTGTCAAGACATGTGTATCAGATCTTTGTTTGTTTGCTAAGGTTGACTCGGTGATTACAAGGTTGACTGGTCACCCTTTAGGAAGGACACATCCTAAAGAAGATTGAAATGTCATAATTGATTAATGCCAAGGTCAGGATTCATGAAAGAAACATCTTGAACAAATGACATAATAGGGTTTGACATCAAAATGACACATCTTGAAGACCCTGGAATTGGCAAGAAAGAGTCTGATGTGAAGGACACATCTTGAAGACTCTTAAGTGATTGACTTGATAAATTTGATGTTGATTCGGGAAAGACATATCCTAAATAAATTGGTTGATAGAGAAGAGTCTGACGTCAAGAAGGACACATCTTGAAGACTCTTAAATGACAAATTTGATAAGTTGGTCATTGATTTGGATTGGTTTGATTGTGCATCATTTGTGACCTTGTGCTCTATTCGTTCATTGTATGACCATGTGATATGACCAACATGACAAAAACCTAAGAGGACTGACATATAAGGCCCGAAGGGCTATTAAGCCTTTCCTACGTTGTACCTATAGAGACCATGTAGTTCAACTAGACTCTGACTAACAGGACTGACTAAAAAAGATTTCTTTAACTTTGAAGATATCCGATGTGTGTGATAGTGAATGTGATGAACCCTAATGGACTGACCTAGTGCATCCTTGGGGGCTCATCGATTGATGGCCTTGCCTACGTTATACACACAGAGACCTCATAGTTCAACATGGCCAATGACTTTGTCTTATTGACTAAGGATTGAGTCATGATTTCATTATTTATTTGACAAACCTAAAGGACTGACCTAATGCCTTAGGGGCGCATTGACAAATGGCCTTTCCTACGTCCAGTCACAGAGGCAACATAGTTGGACTATGAAAAAGATGGAAATGACAGACGTTGACTTTGTTTTTTATAGTTTTCTGAATATTTGGATTTGTCTTAGATTTTTGACATTTTTTGAATTTTTTTTTTGGTGTTTTCAACACATTTTCTGAATGTTTTTGTATTTTTGCAAGTGTGGTAGGTCCTGAAGAGCTAGATGTTTACTCTGTCAAGAATGGGTGTTAGGTATTTTCCCTTGGTTAGGTACTATGTGGGAGTGGATGGTAAGAATGATTATGTGGTATGCTGTGAGCGTCAACTGATCTCAAGCCATATGACTAGCAACTACTCTCATTGTGGGTGTTGCAGACTGAAGGATGGATTGTTATATTAACATGGGTGAGGGTGAAAAGACCCTGTGAAGTGATAATAGACAACAGAGTGAAGATTTTCTACACATGGCACCTGTTTGCCATGTTTTCACCATGGTACTTATCCAAAGTGCCATTGAGATGGTTTTCACTATTGGATGGATTATTTCTCTTTATGATTTTTTTTTTGTATTTTGTGGTTTTGATTAAGCTTTCTGAAGCTATGTGTAAAACCAATATGCTGTGATAATGGATGGATCCTATTAAGATGACTGTGTTAGATGAAAGGACCTGATATGGATGCAAAATGTAAGTGGAAAATATGATAGATGATAAAAGTGGTAGATGAAAGAGGCTATGGTATGATCCCTAATGTGCACACTACGTTGGTCACCAGGCTTTAGATGAAAAGGAGTTTGGGCGACCAATGAGTTAGAGTACGTGAAGGGGTTGTCATCAAAGACACATTGAAAGACATTGCTAATGAAGGTGGAATGATATGACGGATATGTGAACATGGATGAGTGGAAAGGAATATATGGTATGAGTGAGAGTGATGTGGATAGAGAACCTGGATCAACAAGCTCTTTTCTTGACATTTTTCCTTGATAGATGCGCCCAGTGATTTTTGATAGAGAGGCATACTTGGAGATTGACTTTTTCTTACTTTCACTTTTGAATTTTATTTTTGATTTGTCTGCTAGCTTTTGATTTTGGCTAGAGGAATTTTCTTGACATTCTTGCTCATTCTTGACTTGTATTTTTGATTGGTCCAATAGCTTTTTATGGTGGCTAGAGGACTCATCTCGAGCTTTTATTTTCATTGTGTCTCTTGATTCTTGATCTCCTTTTAAAAATAGGTCATTCATTGGAGCTTTTCCTTTATTCTTTTCTTGAGATATGACTTGTTGAGCCATGTATTTGATGCATATGGACATGAGTAAGATGGATGAAATAGGAAAAGTGATAAGACTATCTAGTGGACAAACAGGAGTGGTGATGTCATCAATAGAATCTTTGGGACTATCCTTTTATGTGTTGCTAACGTCAAAGGAATCTTGCACATCCTTAACAACTTGGGAAGGTGACTTGGTAGAGGTGACATTAGGAGATACATATCCTAGTCCGAGGTAGATGGGATGGAAGGATGATGATTGGATACCCTCAATGGAATCATGATCAAGGAGTAGTTTATCATAGACATGGGAGGATAAAGTGGAAGCAGATAGGAAAAAGGTAGATGTATTATTAGGATCCCAAAAGGTTTCAATCCAAGCAAGACCATCTTTTTGTGTTCCCTCTGCACCTATCTTGATGGCCTTGGAAACAATAGTATTGTTGTTTTCTAGTAAATTGTTCATGTGGTATTCTCCACATCCATTATCTTCGATCTAGATCTCGGGGTGTACGAATTTGGAAACAGAAGCAGAGAATGTGGAGGTAGATGACTGAGGGACATTAGATGTCCTGGTAAGTGTTGAGGGATCAATGTATTTGGATGAGTTTGACATCGAGGCCTCATAGTTAAGTGGCATCTGATGTTGAGAGACTTCTCACATGTTAATACAATACTCAAAGGGATCAGGATCACCCTCAATAGTAATTTTGGTCTCATTGTAGGGAAACTTTAAGCATTGATGATATGTGGAGGGAGCAACCTTCATGGCATGAATCCATGGTCGACTGAGGAGAAGATTATAATGGATTTCGAGATCCAATACTTAGAAAGTCGTATCCAACATTATAGATCCCACTCAGAGTGGAAGTGTTATTGTACCTTAGGAGGATCGTTCATCATCATCATAACCTTTTATGACTATGCTCTTTGTCTTATCCACACATGCTTCAAAAAAACCCAATGCCTTAACCAAATTTAAGGAACAAACATTTAATCCCGCTCTGCCATCTATCAAGACTTGTTTGATACTATTTTGATGGATGAAGGCTTCAACGTGTAGTGAATCATTATGGTTCATCTTTTGGGTTGAGTAGTCTCTGTCAGAGAAGGTAACATGGTGAGAGCTTCTAAGAGATCCAACCATGGCTTGAAATCGGTTGACTTTAAGGTTGTTTGGGACAAAGGTTTCATTCAACATCTTATCTAGGATGGCCCTATGCTCAGGTGATGTACATAGCAGTTCCAATATGGATATTTGTGTTGGGTATTCTCTATTTGATTGAGCAAGTTGAAATGGCCTTTAGCTTGGTATTGCTTATGAAGTGAAGTGGAAGGTATGGTTATCTTAGTTCTGCAAGTGTTTATAGTGCACTCCAGGGTCTTCTTGATGATAATTGTGTTGACATGTTCATCTACAACACAAAGATGGAGGATTTTGGTGTAATTATAGCCAATAGCAGTATAATTGGTTGTGTTATTATTTTTAGTACCTAAATCAGAGGCTTTCCCCAACCGTGGTCCTGAAGGGGAGTCTTGTAGATCATGTGATCTTGATTGGAAGTGTTTTTTTGTTGTCCCTCTACCTTGATTACTTTGTCTTTGATAAGGTCTTAATAATATTTTTTATTTTTCTACAAGTGGATGTTTCATGTCCTTTACCTTGGTGATATTCACAAAAGGCATTATCATCCCACCAAGAGGGTTTAAAATTAGACACGTAAGATGTGGGTTCCCATATTTGTATGACACCTAATTGAACATGTTTCTTCTGTATCATTTCAATGGGTTCTCTGAGGGGAGTGTATTCACGTTTAATGTATTGCCTAGGTGGTCTTTGTTGTCCTAGTCCCTGATTGTTGCATAGGGAATTTTTCATTGGTGTAGGGGTTTGTGGTGTAGTCACTGAGGATTTAGGTCCTCTTAGAGTGACAACAGGACTAGTTTTGTGTACAACTTTCATATTTACAACCCTATCATTTGTGAATTTTTTTTTTCGAGACCAATATTTTTTTTTGTCATTGAATGTTTGTTGATTATTGGTATTCTTAGAGAATCTAAGGGCACCTTTAGAGATAAGTGATTTCTCAATCATTGTTCCCTTTTCCACTAGGTCTACAAAGTGTGCACAATAATAAACTTGCAAGGGATCTTTTAAAGAATCTAGAAGGTTTTCGCCAAACATGTCCACCCTTTGTTTTTTAGGGATCTCTATTTGGCATCAGCTCACCAAGTTTCTCCATCTCTGGAAGTATTTGATAAAGGATTCTCCCTCTTCTTTTTTTGAGGTACATAAGGTGGATAATGCAATATTGTTTTCAATGTTAAAGGCATAGTTATCTACAAATTTGTTGGCCAATTTAGACCATGTTGTCATGCCCCCAAGTAATCATGAAAACAACTCAAGTGTAGGACTTGTAAGAGTTCTAGGGTTCATAATCTCATCAAGTATGTGTGCTTTGAGGCAATGTCAATGCAAGTCGTGCTAAATTCTCTGATGTGCTCTATTAGGTTGCTTGTCCCTTTGTACTTTGTAAAGATCAAAATTATGTATCCTTGTGGAAAAGGAGGCATGCAGATACTCCTATCAAAGGGGTATGGAAGCAAGTCTTGCATGTTGTAGGAATTTTTGGTTGTTACTTGCATGTTCTCCACTTGTTTTTGTAAAGCAAGCATTTGTGTAGTTAGAGCATCCACCTATGGGTTTTGTAAGTCATTCATATCATCAAGTCCCACATTTTGTGTAGGTACATGGTAGTTGTATGAAGGAATTTGTTTTTGTACCTGAGGTATATGTGTATATGTGGTGTTTATGTTGGGTTTCCCTTGTGTGTTCTAACTTCTGGGTTGTGCATGGGTACCTTTTTGTGATGTGTTTAATGTAAAGGTACTTGGTTGAAATTTGGGTTGTGCTGGATTCCCCTAAGGTAACGTATGTGTACCTTATTGTCCTTGTGTAGCAGTGTTTTGAGGGATAGCATGACTATATGTGGGACCCTTGACATTAACTTTGGGTGTAGGTCCTGGACCTGAAAATCTTATTCTCTTGCATCTAAGAGGATTGTTTGAAGTAGTATTCATGGTGTTCATGGAGATCACAAATGGATAAGTGTCTGTCGGTGGTATCATTGACTATATTAATGGCGCTGATGTTGATTGGGTCACAACCTGTGTCATGGACTGTGTGGCAGATGATGCTTTAGGTGGGGCTATGAAAGGAATCCCAAAAATAGGAGTAGTGTGAACCATTGCAGAACTCTGTGTAACTCCTCCTGAAGGTATGTTAAGGTTTAGTTGTGGTATAATGTTTTGTAGAATATGTGTCGTATGACCCTAGTTTTAGTTTGATACATTTTCAAGTGAAGGCACCGCTTGTAGCATGTTTATGTCAAATTCAAGTGCTAATTTAACTCCATCTGCTAGGAGTTTGGCTAAAAATTTCTTAGGGTCGAGCATGGTGAGCTCGTCAAAAAATTTAACAACCTCAAGATCTTGGGTTGTGGCCTCCAATTCCTCAACAGTGATATGAGCTTGTTCATCTCTCTCAAGGAAGTTTTCAAATGGGTTGGCATATGATTTTAGAGGTTCTTGTCATGTTGACCTGAAGTTCAATTCACTAGTGGGATTGTAGGAGTCCTCATGTTGTTGTGAAGGATCCATTTCTAATCGTCTCTTTTGTAATCTAGTCTGGACCATAAGAAAAGACTTTCTCAAAAGGGGATGACATGTAAATGTGAACAATAGGGTATGTAACTACCTAAGATGTGATAGTAAAAGCTATGTTTTTCTTTTTTGTTTTTTTTTTGGGAAAATTTGCAACAGGCAATGACTAAGGTACAATGTAAATGTCTAGGATATGAAAGGTAAGCTATGTTTTGGTCTTTTTTTTGGTATAGATTATGACATGCAATGACTAAGGTATAATGCAAACTATATGTCAATATCCTAGGATAACTAAGGGATGAGTCACTAACTGACCAAGTTTGATGCAAGGTTCCAACAAGGATTTCTAATGATGTTTTAGGATCAATAATAGAATGACTAAGTGACCAGTTAACTAGGTGGAATTCAAACTACCCTGGTGAGTTTGAGGTATTCCATTAAGATGACAAAGGAAAAATTGTAAAATGATATGTCAAAGGCAATCATATTTGAATCTATGTTTTCAATTAAGGTAAGCCAATTTATCTACCCTAAGTCTATGATGTATTATAGGAAAGGATTTCCCTAAGTATGCTAAGGATGATCTAAGTAATGAAATGATGAAAATAATAGGAAAACTAAGGATGAACCTAAATATGAGAAATTCACAAGTTTGAATTGAGTTTACAATAGAGAGTATATCAGATAATGAAATCCTAAAGTAAATGTTTTGAGGTTTTAGTTTGGTAAATGTCATATTTTTTGTGACAAGAAAATGTGTTGTTCTAGACTGTAAATGCAGTTTAGAAGACTAGATGGATCACAAAAAATAATGGATGTGGTTTGTTTTGTTAGATGCATTTTACTGGTAAAATAATGTCTAAGGTCTGGATCTAGTTTCAGTCTATTAATTGAAATATTTTCTATGATAGGAAGATGTGTCGTTCCATACTACAAATGTGGCTTATCAAATCAAATGTGTAACAGAGGTTATCATATGTGGTTTACAGAAATAGATGCAATTGAATGGTAAAACCTAAACATGAATAACTCTTAGGATGTTTCCATGACTGGCAGATGCATCATTCTAGACTGCAAATGCGGCTCTGGACATCAAATGCATCACAAGAAGTTACATATGCGGTTTTCTATTTTAGATGCTTGCAGGTTTTTACATTTGTGACTTAGGATATTAGATGTGGTTTTCTATGTGATAATTTGTGACTCAGTATGCTAGATGTGGGTTTCTGTGTGACAGATGCAACTTAGTATGGCAGATGTGGGTTTCTGTGTGACAAATGCATTGAAAAGTGAACCGATCAAGGTTTCTAAAAATTTATAACATGTCTAAGATTGGATTTTTGAATGTTTTTGTTGGATCATATCTGATTTGAACACACACATAAGACATGCCAAGTAAAGTGTTTGAAATAAATAGACAAACATTTACAATTCCTAAGGTTGGAAAAGACAATATCTGTTGAGTTCCCACTTGGATTTCTCTAGTTGTGCTTATTCTTAGCAGATGAAATAGAAGCTTGACCACACTGGCTCCCCTACATGACACTCACTTCTCTGGGTCATCCAAGCTTTGATTTCTCATGAATCTCCTATGACAAACTCTTCATCTCTACTAAGAACTGCAAGTATGTGGGATGATGTCAGAGGTCCAACCTCTTGTACCAACAAATAGAGGGATTTTTGCAATCTAAAAAAAAATGGCTTTTAATTAAGGCACCCATTTAGGTGGCTATACATGAGGCAAGATTAACTTGTCTATATAAAAAATTTGCACTTGTAATGCTAAGTTTTTCATTAGCATTCACATTTATATACTAGTTGGGAGTAGCTTGGCTTTAGATCATTACTGATTTGAGTCATCTTGGGGTTAGTAATTTTTCCTACCAAGGTAGGCCCTCTAGAGTTAATAAAAAATTCTCTTACACCCAGGATCACATAAGTGCACAAGGGGAGAGGATATTTTTGTTATTAAATCAAGATTTAAAAAAGTGTGCAAAAGCACCAAGCATAGAAAATAATAATAAATCCACCCTAATTAAACATCATACTACTATGTGAAGAATCAACAAAAGATTCATTTACCATTTAATTAATAAAGGAAATCCTATGTGAAGACTCAAAGCATGGAAGAAGGCAAAAGAGGAGTTTTAGATTGTTTTCTTTGACAATCGTCCTAGAAGACCACACATTAGAATTTTGAATGTTTGTATTTTTTTCTTTGTCAATTGTCCTACAAAAATAGTTTGTATTTTTGTCTTCTATGAATCGTCCTACAAAAACTATGTTAACTCCACCAGATCATAAGTTTTAAACTCCAAATTAGTCATAATAAACATTAATTATTAAAATCAGAACTCAATTTTTTGGAAATCATTTTTTTTTTACTAGTTAGATGTGTCGTCGGAAGCCACAAATGTGTTGCACCAAGTCAGATGCAGAATTTCACTCTTCAAGTGTGGTTCATTAGGTCAGATACGTCATTTTGTGCTGCAAATGCATCAATCTGTACTTGTTCCTACAAAAAAAAATCTGTGACTTCACGTCAGGTTCACCAAATGTATTCAGGGAAAATAAGTATGAAACAAAGAAATCATAAACAATAGCAACAATCAAAAATTGCCTAATTATGCTAAGATCCCCAAATCAATAATGAAATGCAATGCAAACAAAGAATTCATAAACAAGAACCATATCACCCAAATCCCATGGTTGCTTGACTAATTGTCTAATTCTTCTATACTCTTGATATGAAATCATATTGTTGACAAGAATCTACTCTTTGAATAACCCTTTTCACTAAGGAGATTACACTCTCGAATGGAAACATTTAATGAAATGGTTATTCTTTGATTGATTCATTTACTAATGAGATTATACTCCTAATAATAATCACTTATTAATGTGAAGTATTATAGAATGGAGTTAGTTATTTATGAGTATTTAATCTATGATTAGATGAAGCTTATGAATCTATACTTTAGATTATAAAGTTATACTTGGAAGTAGGTTTTATATTGAAGATAATAGATTGTTTATGTAAAGTTAATTTGTAGACTAGGAAAGCTAATATGTTATACCTAGGATGGGAATATACATTGAAGGGAATAAACTATGCTTATGCTTTATTGGTAGAGGTACCATTGTGTTTCGAGAAAAAGGGAATAGGTTATCTCTAAGGTTAATGATTACCTATGGAAGGAAATTACCTATGCATAGTATATGAAAGGTCATAATCCAAACTGACCTATGGTAGTGTATGTGAATATGATGCTTGTCACTCGAAGTATTAGGTGAGAATACTTTTTCCAAAGTAGTGTAAGTGGCCACTATTTACACTATCTATTCACTGTGTTCCTTTATGCATTCTAGTTCAGGATTTTCATACTCATAGGGGTAACGATTGTATGATTAGGTTCTAGTTTGTAGGACACAACACTAAGCTCAGATAGGAAATTGTTATGAGGTTTACCAACCAATCACTTCTTCGAAGGACAGGGCCATGTTTCCACATGTGGCAGCTGTGTGGGGGACCGCATTTGAGTCTGTGGTTGGCAGAAAAGTTCTTGAGTGATGCTTCTCCTCATTAGTTGGTGGCCAAATTTGGTAGATTTTTTCACTAGTATTAGGGACCACTAGAGTGTATGCACCAAGGAGCAGGGAAATCTAGAAAGTATGCACAAATGAGGTGACATCAAGACTAGTTTATATATCTCTTTCCAAATGAAGCTCAAAAGAGCTATGTATGTATCATGTATCCATTTATATGGAAGGATGTAATCATGAATGATAAAATTGATTTTATTCAATATGAAATCTATGTTATGGAAAGATTTATGAAATTACAATGAAATGCAATGGAAGTTTGGAATAATGCATATTTCAAATGTGCATTTACTTTACATTATGGAAATAATTTTTTTTATTTCTATGTTATGGTATCATGGATTATTCACTTGAGGTGAAAAATTTAAATTTTTAATGAGTAGAACACCGAGGTTGTTACATCCCCTTCAAGTATTATTTAATCAGGACACCCATCCTTACAAAAAAAAAAAGGAAATCAGTATCTAGATTCACACTTTGACTTGACTCACCTTAAGGTTGACAATCCTTTCATTGTGTGGATCTCATTTCCTACTGAAATAGAGGAAGATAGGTCCATCATAACCCCATTTCCCCCTTTCAAATCAATAAACCTATTTTTCTTTATTTCATTATGGTGAACCCGAGTTTGATCATTGCATTTTTCTAATTTTGGATTCCACTTTCACCATAGATTTAGACCTTGCATTCTTTTGCATTTAATTGCATTCAATTGAGTCTCATTTAGGCTATTTAGCTTGCATTACTTTGCATTTCATTTAAGGGTTTTAGAATTGCTTCTTTGCATTGTTTAAATCTAAAAAATATTTTCAGTCATTTTGCATATCATTTATATAGCATTGCATCATCATTCACTTGCATTTGAAAATTGAAACAAAATTACACATCAAATTAGGTCTCCTAGTTTTTAATTTTGTCATATTTTGCAATTGAATTCAACATTAATTTCATAGAAAATTAAACCTATAATTTGTTGTTTCTAATAAGAATTTGGATGCCATTAGAATCATCTTAGAAATCTGGAAAAACAATTTAAAAAATCCTAACGTAGGACCCATTCACCCTTGGGTGAATGAGTCCCTAATCAGGGTCATTTCCTAATTTTTTGGGCATTCAACATCTGTTTCTGCACTTCATTTTGTTTTTTTTTTGTTTTTTTGTTTCAATTTACAGATTTTCTGTTAAGTGGAATTGATCATATTTAGCTTCATTTGATAAAATTAGTGTATTGTGTGATTTTAAAATTGCATTTACAAGACATCATTTTCAATTTTTTCCATTTTTTAATAAAAAAATTACCTTGTTTAGAATCTAAAAATTGCATTTACATATTTCCATTACACTTTACATTCTAGGTTACTTCATTGCATTTCACCTTCCTTTCCATTTTAGGTGTGTACTAGGTTTGTGAAACTTGTATGAGCTTGATCCAGGAGCATCCAGTGGTGTAGGGAAATCTTGCATCACCCAAAAAAAAAAAATCCTTATTTTATTTGGTTGTTTTGAGTCCCATGATGGCACTTAAGGGGTGTAAGACGGTCAAAAGTCAAAAAAGGTGAAAAAATAGTCACTATTTTTAGTAAGTCACCCTAAACGGTCTTGTATGGACCTGAAAATTTACCCCAAGGAGCAAAACTAAAAAAAATTTCTGGTCACTAAAGAATCATCTCAATACACTGCATGGTTTTGGAGATATTAAAGTTTTCATCCTGAGAAATTTCTCCAATGCAACTTCAAATTCATATATGAAAAACTTAAAGGCCCTAAAACAGCTCGAGAAGTTCATGAACCGATCTCCGATGGGTTTGGCATTGTAGATCTTTTCGAGAGCTTTCCAAAATTATATTAAAATAGCTAATTAGACACCTGAATCAAAATTTATGGCCTCGCGAACTTGCCCCACTAAAAAGTGAATTTCATCAAAATATCTTCCTAGGCAAAAAATCAAATAGCGAGACTTTAGGCGCCAAAACAAAAGGGAAATTTACCTTTCTATAACATTCTAGGGCGGTTATTGGGTAAGATAAAAAAGGGATAGTGGGGGTTGTAGAAGGTGGCTCTATTAGTGCAGAGTGTGGCTCCGAATAACATATTTTGTTTTCAAAGTGGATTTTGTTGTAATGAATCAAGCCTATGAGGATGTAGCATTGTAAGTCTAAATCTCTAATTTCATTTTATGAAAATAATTGAAAGTGAGTTAATTTTTGTCTCGCATCTTCTGCGTTGGTATCTATTGTTGTGATTTGTGAAGATTTAGGGTGGTGTGGCCCTTATCAAGTGGTATCAGAGTAGGTTTTCTAGAGTGGGTAAATAGATAACTAAACATGAGGCAGTTTGGACCAGGACTTGTGGTTGTGGGTTTATGAGAAAGGTGATTAGAATGCCTCTACGAAGAAACTGTGGTGGTGGAAGGAATGTTATTGTACCAAAAGAGGGTTTTAGAGCCCTGCAAAGACAAGTTCAAGTACTGCAAGAGGATCCGCGTCAAGGTTTTGAGCCAAGAAGAGGAGATGAAAGTGAAGATGAAGCTGAAAAATGAGGAACAATTTGAAGAAGAACAAGATGCAGTAGATCTAGAGTAAGTCAAATTATTTAAGGCCATCTCTAAGATTGGGAAAAGGCCAAATATCAATGTTTCTACATTTTCTAGAAATCTTAACCTAGAAGAGTTGACTAATTGGATCAATGATATGGATGAGTACTTTGAGTATGAGGAGGTGGAAGATTCTAAGAGGGTCAAATTTGCAAAGACCAATCTAAAGGGTCATGTGCATATTTGGTGGAAAGAGGTACAACTAGAAAGAAATTGAAGAGGAAAAGAGAAAATAACAAGATGGGATCGTATGGTGGAAAAATTAAAAAGAGAGTTCATTCCTATGGATTATGAGCTAGATTTGTTGAAGAATATGCAAGGGTTGAAACAAGCGAGAAAATCCATCAAGGAGTATACAAAAGAATTCTACTGTTTCTTGATCAGAACAAGTTATTCTGAGGCCAATAAGGAGAAAGTTGCATGTTACATAAATGGGTTGAAGTTGAGTATTCAAGAGGAGTTGGGTCTCGTAAGAATGTCTACCATTGAAGATACATACTAGTTTTCTTTGAAGGTAGAAGAAAAGTTGAATAGAAGATTTGAAAGTAAGCAAAGAGGCAGGGTCGTGGTGGAAAGACTAGTGGATAATTATATGGAGGTTGAAATAATTATCAAAAGAAGGGTGAAGGATCTAGTATCAGCCAAAACCAGCAAGTAGATAACACCTACCATCCTCGTGATCAGAATAATGGAGACCAACGAGGACCAGGAAGAGGAGGATTTCGTGGAACCTATTTCCAATGCGGAGAAGAAGGAAATAGAGCTTATGAGTGTCCTCAACATCAAGGAAGGACAAATAGAAGACCTGAGGGTAATGTTATTAAATGTCCAAGATAATAAGAGGGGGGGTGAATCAGTATCTTCTTAAATTTTCTAATCAGATACCATCCAATTATTCCAATACATACAATAGCAAGGATAAGTAAAAGCATTAACAGAACATGAAATCACAAAACACATGAACACCAGGATTTTTACGTGGAAAACCCAAAATGGGAAAAACCACAGTGAGTGTTAGCTCACAATATAGTATAATCAATTATAAGATATTACAAAAATGGTGGCTCACTTCTAGGACTCACTATCCAAAAACAAAGGCTCACTTCCTATAGAATTAAAATGACAAAATGGATTTCAGCCAAAAAATGAATTGGTAGAGTACACCTAGTGAGTGCAGATCCAGTTCCAATGAAGTTCAGTGAACTAACTTGACACACTTCATATTCACTCTTCTTCACATTTTCATTCACATCATCACACAACTATATCAAACTTCAAACACTATCTGATATATATATCTAATCTCTTCACAAGCATCAATTAGCTCAGCCTAATTAGATGCACTTCTCATTCACCAAAAATATCAACAATCAGCTTTAGGATTTCACAAAATCTTCTCAAAAATAAATTCACACATCCAACATGCTACATCAAGCTAGCATGGACCTAGGATAGGTTGTACATATATCCACATAACAAAAATTAATACACAATACATTCATTAGGTCGGCCAAGGATAGACCTAATAGAACATTTGCAAATACCGATGTAATTTCGCTGCACCATATGAGCATTTGGATATGTGAGATCTTGAATGTACATGATCCCAACATCTACAAACTATTTCCCAAAACCGCAAGCAACAGTAATCACTAGTAAACAGATGCGGACTAAAATACTAGAGGATATAAGAAAAATATAAGTATAGATACCGAACTAGAATACTAGAACAACTTCAAACTTGATCTTGCAAATGCAACTCATGGTGACATCATGACAACACAAAATAACAAAATGAGATGCTCTTCTTCATTTTTATAACAATCTCCCCCTTTTTCATTGATGGCAACATGTGCCAAAAAGAATATTTACAAAACTTCTTATTTACAACACTTCTCCCCCTAACACCAACATTTCACCATTCTTCACTCCCCCTTTGACATCAAGGACAAAGGGTGTCCCAAAAACAACTTGAAAACATGAAAAAAAAAGAAAAACAAAGAAACATGTATCAATCGAAGGATGGTGAGCCTTGAAGCTCCTTTAGAATACCTTCCCATACCGATTTTCCATTTTCCTAATTATCCTTTGTGGCAATCAACATCCTGTTCATAGATTCCAACTCTATCAGAGTTTCTTTTGCACCATTCGAAGTATCAGGAGTCAAATTTATCTTCTCAAGTTTTTCTAGACATGCCAGAGCCTTGACAACCAAAGTGTATTCCACTCTTACAATGTCACTCAATTGATCAAATTTTTTGATAGTTTCTTTCTTCTTCTGCAAGATTTTTTATTTATTTATGTGTAGTAATGGCATTCCAGGTTGATCTATCTCCATCTTTGGATAGGTTGTAGGTATTAGAGATGGAAGATAGCTAAGAATCAATGGATTCCATAACAACCTTAATATTCTGAGTGACATCTCGCCACTTCAAGCAATAAGCAAGAACAACATTTGCTTCTGACTCACAAACCTTCACAGCTTCTAGATTCTTTTCAACACATGAGTGTGCAAGAGCACACTTGTCATGTAATGCAAATAACCTTTTATCCACCAAACTCTCCTCAACCTCTTGTCTTGTCTTTTCACTAAGCCTAGAGGTATACTCCTTGAAAGATTCCAAGAACAGTTTCAAATTTTCAACAGGAGGGAGAGATGTATCAATAGTTGCACCAAGTAGGACTTCCTGCAAAGCCTTAAGAGCACCTTCTATAAGTTTTATTCCTTTCTTATGCACTTCAAGAATTTCCTTCCTTCTAGATGCTTGCAGAGCTTCTCCTAACACTACTTTGTGCATCAGAGACATCTTCATATCCACAAAACCTTCAATCATGGGAAGCTGTAGAAGCTCCTGGGGAATTATCAGTTGAAATCTGATTTTCTTGGATAGCAGGTCTTTTAGGACATCATTATCGGAGGACGATTCTTTAAGGTTCTTTAAGGAGTTTACAATATGTTTTTCACTTTCTTCATTTTTCCCAGAAGATTCTTCAGTTTTCTTTTCTTCCTCTCCCTTTTCCTTCTCATCTTTCCCCTTCTTTTCTTCTTCAATTTCCTATTCTTCTTCTTCTTCTTCTTCTTTCTTTTCTTCCTTTTTGTCTTCATCTTTGTCTTTATCATTGTTACCCTCTTCATCATTTTCATCTTTATTTTTCTCTTCCTTGGGATTATCCTTTTCTTCTTCTTCACTGCCTCTTCCTTCTTCTGCATTGCCTTGTTCATTATTGCCTTTTTCTCCTTCAGTGTGCTCCGGAGGAGAATCATTGTGCTTTTTAGGCTCAGCCTCACCTTCATTCTACTTTCCACCTTTTGGAGGATCATTTTCACCACCGACATCAACTTCAACATCAATATTTTTGGAAATATCTGCATTACCTGTATCAAGAGGGATATTTTCCTCGACATTTTCAGTAGCAACATCTTCATTAGCTTTAAGCATCCCATATTTTTCTGTTGTATCCCAGATCACTCTTGTTGTTTCCTTCCTTACCTTCATTTTCATCTTTTTATTCCTTGTCATCAACATGTTTACTCTACTCTTCATCTGAAACATTTCTACATAGATCTTCTTCAAAGTTTCCAGACCATCTGGGGTCAGGGAAGACCCAATCTTATTGTATGCATCATTCCTAATTTTCTCTTCAACATCAACAACCTCTAATCTCCTTTTCATCAAAGTTTTCCACATAATTTTAGGTACATATTTCTTTATATCATCCCTCTTAACTTTTAAGATGATAACATAGGGTGATCCCACAATAGTGGTTTTTAATTTTTGGCCAAATTGGACACTGAAATATTTTTTTTAACTAAATATTCACTTTCACGCACCTATAGTGGCTAAACCATGAGGAATTTGAAGATGATGCAAACTAGAGTTTCATGACATTTTGTCTATATATTCTAAATATTTTTTTTTCATTTTTTTGGAATCAAATTGCACTTCTTTTTCCATCTCCCTCAAAAACTAGTTTTTTTCATAAAAAAACATTTTTAAAAAGTGATGCTCACCGTATAACACATAAAAAATTTCCATATGAAGGATAAAATTTTAATTCTTTTGAATTTATATTTGTAACTCCGATATCTAGTGCTTCCACTTGGTTAGATAGTTTTTTATTGAATATTTTTTCTTTAAACAAGTTTGAAGTCAAACCAATTACAATTTAGACATAGCATGACCGTATAATGCGTAACTCTTTTTGTATGTATCGATTTTTTTTTTGTTGGATAAAGGACTTCAATATCTGGTGCACTCATATTTAAAAAAAAAAAAATTTGATAATTTTCTAATTTTCCACATTTGCAGAACAAAGAGCTTTATTTTCGATGAAAAACCTATGTTTAATAAAACTAGAAAAACAAATACATAATAAAACCAAAACATATTAAAATTATAGTCATTGGATAACTTGTTTTGAGGACTACTTGATTCTAGTTGGGTTTGTGAAGTCTCCTCCATTTTCATCCTCAACCTAAGCTTTGAAGTGTAAAAATATGGACTTTTGAAGTGCTTAAGGGGGAGAATGAGGGAAAAGGGGGGTTCACTCAAACCAGGGTTCGCTGGAACCCCCTTTCCTTTTGCATTTGTTTGTTTTTTTTGGGTGGGAAATGTGGGGCCAATATTTAATGGGTTCACTCGAACCTACAAGTTTGTTTGAACCCCTAAAACTATTTTTTTTTGCATGGGGTCATTTTTTGTGAGTTTGCCTTCCTCCATAAAATTGTAAACCACTATTGTGGCTTCACCCCATCATCAGAAGATAATACAAGTACTCTCTTAGAATCAACAACTATTGTAGAATCACCTTCACTAGAGGACAAGCCTCCTCTTTTTCTGCTCACCAGCTTTGCATTAGGATCTTCTTCTTCTTCATCTTGATCATTTGTAATGTTGAGGCTATTCTCCCTTGTTACTTTTTCTTTCCTTCCTCTCTTTGTAGGGGCTACCATAGGAGTCTCTTTCCTCTTACTAAATCTAGTAGTCAGTCCGAAGGGAACATGACCTTTGCCTTATCAACAATACTAGGTTTAGACTTTGTTGTAGGGGTTGCAGATGACTTTATAGAGGTAGTCCTTCTGGATCTCCTCAGGCCAGATAATTCTGCCTTCAACTATTCTCCCCTAACTCTTCCAAGGGAAATTTCCTCATCAGTGAATCCAGCTTCTTTAAGCTTTTTCTACTCCAAATGAATCTCCATAGAATTTTCAACATATGTCCCAATTTTGGGTTCGTTAGGGTCCTTCAAATTCTTCGGCAACATTTGCACATAACCTTTAGCTTATTCTTTTGTTACCTCATAACCTAGAGGTTGAATCCATATGGTTTGAGGTTCCACAACCTCAATCATACATTCATCAGAGGAAACATGGAATATGATGTCATCTTTATACTTCTCAACAATTCTCCTTGGAATCCTTTCCCTTTCATTCATGTTCCTTTTGAATACAACAAAGAATGTTGTTAGAACATCATCTTGAGCATTTATATTACCTAGACTATGCATATAATCAAAAATTTGATGTGCCACTACTCTAGATGAGTCCCAATTTACTTCACCATTCCTTCCCAGAGGCCTCTTCATGAAATAAAACAACAGACATACAATCAATGAACCAAATTTGAAAGCATACTTTTTTTCCTTCGTCGAATTCAAGTTCTCAAGAAATTGTAACCAAATAAGCTCACATATATCATAATCAACACCATTTACAACCATATCAAAGCTAGTAAAGATTGTTGTAGCCAAAACATAGTTCTCTCTATTTTTGAAGTATATTTTGTGACCGATCATGATAGTTGCATACTTGACAGCCGGATTAGTGATGGTTTTCTTCATTAAATCTCTCTTATCATAAGTGGCTCTTGTAAGTTTTGTTACAACCTCACTCTTCACATATTTCAACATGGGTACTATACCTTTATCGTAGAGCCCAGTAACAGCCCTAATCACTTCCTTATTTATCAGGTGAGGTCGGTCAGTCCATAGGAATTTATCATGAATTCTACTTAGGACTGATTTCACAATTTTGTCGTCATAGCTAAAGTTAGCGAAATTGTTCCATTTGTCTAACCTCTTCATGACCAGGTTTGAATACTTGGGTTTTATCAAGAAACCATCACCAGTAAGCTCATTTTGTCATATGTCAATCAATTTTGTGTGGTTCAATTCCTCATACTTCACATGAATATACATCCTTGTATCCTTGGTCAACATAACTCCATGAGGGATTGACAAGAATGTGCCCATGTGGTCATCTTCAAAAAATTTCGAGGAATATTTTCTATAAGAGGGTCTCAGCCTTTCTGACACTTTAACAACTATAGGAGTATCCATTATTCCAATTTCAAATTCAAACTACTCAACTAACACAAAACACAACTGTACAAAAGATTAAAGTACCTTTTTTTCTTCACAATGAACCGCAACTAGGGTTTGCACAACTCGAACTCCAAATCTCTTCAAGGATGCTCCAAAATGCTTCAACCTCTTCATATGCATGAATGATCAAAATGCCTTAAACATTTCCTTTATAAAACAATGATCTACCCTAATTCACATTAAATGTGGTAGATTTCAAAAAGCTACTAAAAACTCTTCTCTTTTATTTAGAAAAACCCTCATTCACTTCGCAAAAGATCATTCCAACATATTTTCTTTTGGTTCCTTTTCCAAAACCTCTACACTTATTCATTCTTCACATTTCAGCCTCGTGTCAGCCTCTGACACACCATTTATCCAGGGGGTTCTCACAATATTTTGATAATGCTCCCCCTATGACCTTGCTAGGTCTAATTACCAAATAAATCATCTGTATCGGATGAGGGCACGAACTCATCAGTAGTCTCTAGTTCTTCTTTCTTCCTCCAAATCTTATTCATCTCTATCTTAATCTCATCTTTGTCAACTTTCTTTGCAAATTCATTCTTTTCTACTAGATTTTTCTCCTTACTCTTCTAGCTCCTACAAACTCTTGAAACATGTCCTGGTTTGTTGGGGTTATAGCAGACAATATTGCTCCGGTTAGATTGACTTCCACTGATTCTTGTTCTGCACTGATTATCTTTATGCCCATACTTGTTATAGGTATAGTAATAGATATTAAAGGATTGATTCATTCTTCCTCCATTAAACTAATTCATCGTCAAGGTTCTGCATTCACTTGCCCTATGTCCAATTCTTTTGCATGTGAAACATTGACTAGTAAAAGGTCTAGGGAACTGATTCATCCTACTACATTTTGTTTCCTTGTGACCAAATTTGGTGCATGAAAAACAAGTTCCATTAAAAGAAGGATACCTTTGTGCATTAGGTTGTCTCACTGGAGGTCTCCTAGCAGAGTTCCTTGAATTTCCTTTCTACTTTTCTTTATTTCAAGTTTTCTGATTGTCCTCAGCCTTAGAGCTTTCACCAATATCATTTCCCAGACCACCTTTGTCTTTACTAGGTTTCTATCCTACAATAAATTCATCAAGCCTATTTGAGCTAGATTTGAAATTGTTCTCACAAAGTTTTTCCTTCTCCAAATCCACTTTCAGGTTCACAACTTCTTTTTCAAGCTTGGTGCAATCTTCATACTTGCTTTGTACCAACTTGTTCAAACATTCTTCAATTATTTTCTTCTCCTCTACTTGCACTTTCAAACCAGAAATATTTTCATTAGCCTTCTTCAACTAATCAGTTACTTCCTTATTTCTATCTTTGAAATTTTTCAATTGCTCCTTTAATTTTTGAACACATTCATTTGCATCTTCAAGATTATCTTTTAGATCTTTGTTTTCTCTTTCAACTTTGTCAAGATCTTCAAGTGTAGTCTGAAGTTCTCCTTAATCATTCATTTCTTCCATCTTAAGGATCTCCCTCAAGTTGTTAGGCTTTTCCGGAGGAACCAAGCTCTGATACCAATTGTTAAATGTCCAAGATATTGAGAGAGGGGGGGAATCAGCATCTTCTTAAATTTTTTGATCAGATATCATCCAATTATTCCAATACATACAATAGCAAGGATAAGTAAAAGCATTAATAGAACATGAAATCACAAAACACATGAACACCCGGATTTTTACGTGGAAAACCCAAAATGGGAAAAACCACGGTGAGTGTTAGCTCACAATATAGTATAACCGGTTATAAGATATTACAAAAAGGGTGGCTCATTTCCAGGACTCACTGCCTACAAAATTACAATGACAAAATGGCTTTCAACCAGAAAATAAACTGATAGAGTAGACCTAGTGAGTGCAGATCTAGTTCCAATGAAGTTTAGTAAATTGACTTGACACACTTCATCATATTCGCTCTTCTTCACATTCAGATTCACATAATCACACAACTATATCAAACTTCAAACACTACCTGATATATATATCTAATCTCTTTGCAAGCATCAATTAGGTTAGCCTAATTAGATACACTTGTCATTCACCAAAAATACCAACAATCAGCTTCAGGCTTTCACAAAATATTCTCAAAAATCAATTCACACATCCAATATGCTACATCAAGTCAGCATGGACCTAGGATAGGTCACACATATATTTGCATAACAAAAATTAATACATAATACATCCATTAGGTCAGCCAATGATAGACCTAATAACACATTTACAAATACCGATGTAATGCCAATGCACCATATGAGCATTTGGATATGTGAGATCTTGAATGTACATGCTCCTGACATCTAAAACTGTTTCCCAAAATTGCAAGCAATAGTAATTACCAGCAAATAGATGCAGACCAAAATATTAGAGGATATAAGCAAGATACCGGTTCAAATACTAGACCAGAATACTAGAACAACTTCAAACTTGATCTTGCAAAGACAACTCATAGTGACATCAATAACAACACAAAATAACAAAATGAGATGTTCTTCTTCATTTTTCTAACAAATTCACGAGTTGCACATGTGGATGAAGATGCTAAGTCTTCACATTCTATCCATATTTTCATCTATCCTCTCATCTTTCTCTTGCAATAACCATATGCATCTTTTCATCCACCCTCATCATGTTACCATCTTGTGCCATAGAAAAATGGTCCCTTGTCATTTTCATGTCCTTTTAGGTCTTGTTTCATGGTATTTGATATGTTTTTCCTTGATTTTATGTTACAACATGGCTTGAACATGAATATTTAGGTACTAAAATTCATATAATAACATCTTTTGAAGGTGTTGTGAAGTGTTGTAAGAAATTTCTACATTCTTTTAGACTCTATTCATTACAATTCACCTAAAAATCATCTTTTGATGCATCATTAAGTCCTATTTTTAAGTGTTGTAAATTCTCGTAACAAGATTTCACACTTTCCTAGGCACAACTTCACTATTTATCTCTTCTTATGACTTAATTGACCCCTTATGCCCTCATATGATTTAGTTAAGTGTATTTTTTATATTATCCCAACAAACAACATTAAATGAAACATATTTCCTGACACTTGTTTTTTGGTCCTAGGTGGAACCCATTTGCCATGGGTGGCGAATGAGTCCCCATTGGCCCCAAATTCAAAATATTTCAAATTTATTTTCTGGATTTTATTAAAAATCATTTGACGTCAGCCTATGATGAGGTATGAACAGTAAACTATGACACAAGATTGTATAAATAGGCATTTTTCATCTCATTTTACATCTCCTACAATCTTATTCATTCAAGCAACTTCATACAAGCATTCAATCAACATTCAAGCACTTTGAAGCATCCATTGACACTGCTTCAAACTTTGCATTATCAAGGGTTTGGTAAGTATTTACATTTGCATATTATGTATTCATCATTCTCTTTCATTTCATTATCTTTTCAAAGGTTTAATTACTAAAAGTGGGGTTTGACCAAGGAAAACCCCTATTCACTAACCCTAATCATTTTTCCCCTATTGCATGTTTGTTTGCAGCCCTTTGTTTGCAAATTTGACAATTTATTATGTGTTGAAGATTGATTTCCAAGTGAATTAGGTGTTTCAAGTCACCTTAAGTATATTTTATACTTGAAGAGAGTTTTTTGTCCGTTTCCTGCAGAACTGACTTTGACAACCCGACAAGTAGACATTTCCAGATCTAGTGTTGTAGAGTTGTCTTCTGATTTTCCAAAATTTTGGGAGAGGACTGATTCATCATCAATGGTGAATGAATCCCACCTTAGGATCAAAAATCTGAGTTTTGTTAGATTCTAGATCCCGACTATCACAAACCAACTTTTGACACTTTTTTACCAGGGGGATGACTAATTCACCACCCTAGGGGAATGAGTCCCACTATGAAAAATCAATAATTTTCATTAGCATCCTCAATACTCTAGAATCATCACAATTCATCCAGGTGCACTCAGATTCATCCCTTCTCTTTTTGTTCTGTATATTTCTTCCATTTTCTTCATATCACAATGTGTTTTCAAACATAGTTTAAATTGTACTTTTGCATTCATTTTCATTCATTTAGATTAGTTTATTTCATTTAGATTACTTCATTTAGGCATAACAACATTGCACATAACTTTAATTGAATGAACCCCCCACATTTTTGGGTCCTATCTCTCTCCTTTCAGGTGAAAAACCCTAGAAGAGCTAAAGTTGTCCATAGTGACCCAAAAATTGACGATTCACATCTCTTCAACCTTCTTAGGATAATATAGATTTGTTATTCTAAGAATTTGTTCATCCACTCTCATCATATCATCATCTCTTCAACCTTCTTAGGATAATATAGATTTGTTATTTTAAGAATCTTTTCATCCATCTTCATCATTTCATCATCTCTTCAATCTTCTTAGGATAATATAGATTTGTTATTCTAAGCATCTTTTCCTCCATATTCTTCATCCATTTTATCAATCCTATTTCTCCTAGCAATCTCACATATCTAGCCAATCCTCATTTATTCATGTTGCAAGGTGTGTGCCCTTGGTTTCCTTGTGTTGTGCAACACAACACTTGGGTTTGTGACATTGCTTAACTACCTCTCATAGATTCATTAACTCTAGCAATTGTATTAGGCATTAATAGGTCGATATTTTGGTGTAACAACAACCATCTATGCAACAATTGGTATCAGAGACCCAGTCATGAGTTTGATCCCCTCACTTGTGTTGGGGGGGTTTGTTGCAAGGTGTTTGCCCTTGGTCTCCTTGTGTTGTGCAATGTGGTGCTTGGGTTCATGACATGGATTAACTGCCTCTCGTGGATTCATTAACTCTAGTAATTATATCAAACATTAACAGGTTGATCTTTTGGTACAATGGTAACTGTCTGTGCAACAATTCAACCTAGCACAAATCATCCAATCTTGTCCTTGGTCTTGTTCCTAGCCTTGCTACAAACCTTGATCCCAATCATTACGTTATTTTAGGATATATCATTCCCACATCAACAACAATCCCATCATCATCATCAGGATGTATCCTTCCCAATCCTTTTGTTGTTTTAGGATATATTTTTCCCACATCAACAACACTCCCATCATCGTTGGGATGTATCCTTCCCAATTCTTATGTTGTTCAAGACATATCATTTTCACATCAACAAAACTTGTATCCTAATCACTAGGATTTATCCTTCCCAATCCTTATGTTGTTTCAGGATAATCGTTCCCACATCAACAACACTTTCATCATCATCATCAAGATGTATCCTTCTCAATCCTTGTTTTGTTTTAGGATATATCATTCCCACATAAACAACACTCCAATCATCATCATCATCATCATCATCATCATTAGGATGTATCCTTCTCAATCCTTGTGTTCTTTTTCGATATATCATTCCCACATCAACAACACTCCATTCATCATCAATTAATCTTGGCTTGTAGCTTGACTGGGGCAACATCATGTTGGTCCTTGAATCCTTTTGTGCTTGCTCACTTATCATCCCCCCCTTCTATTATCTCTTCCTCTCCTCATCATATTATCTTTTCATCATCTTGCATTGGCTTCCTCCCTTCTCTTTGTATCATCTCATCCATTTCGAGAGAACACCCATGTTCTCTTGAACCCACATGTCCTCTCGTGGGGGCATCCTCAATACTAATCCTCATCTTCACTCCCATCATCTTTTTTCCTAGTCACTCCTTTGAATGACTAGGAATCTTCCCTAATGTAACCATCTTCTTCCCGATGATTTTTATTCTTCTTTAAAATGATGCTACTTCATAACACCATCTCAAAGAGGGGAAAAATATAGACACTAAAAATTGACCACTTTCATTTGGTCAATTTACCCCCAATTTGACCAATTTCACATCCTCTATATTAATTAAATAATACCCTATTATTTAATTATTATTGAATATATCAACCTTCGACTTAACCTATGTCTTCTATTATCCTTAAATCCTAGCCTAAGGTAAATAATTACTTTTTAATTTTTTTTATTTTATTATTATTTAATTATTTTCCCTCATCCCATTCATCCATTAAATTACATAAATACCCTTATTTATTTAATTGAACCCTTTATCCTTTTCCTAAAATTAAATAAATAATCTATTTATTTAATTCCTCACATGTCTCATCCTCCATAATCTTAACCTAATCCCAATCCACTTGCGAATTCCATCATGAGGGATGTGCACATTCCTAAGAATTGATTAGGAAGTGTCACATCCTCCAAATTTTGCAAGTGGGCTTCTAATCCACTTTATTAGCCTAATCTTCCACCTAACCCCCCTCACTTGCACAACTTAATATCATGATTAAGTAACCTAATCCCTTTGCCATTGATGAAATGTACTTTTTTCCCCTCATCATTTATTGTTTTCTCTTTTTGGAGAAGCAATCCATGCCTTTAAAGAAATTTTATTTCCTTTTATTCCCCCCATGAACATTAAAAATGAATTTTTAATTCCTTTGGTCAACCCTTGTCCTCTCAAATCCTCTCATGGTGAAAATTTTCACCACCATGTGGGTTGAGATGTCTAAAGGCATCTCAACCCTTGATCCTCAACTCTCAATCCTAGCCCTCCATCCAAAAATCCCCAAATCTATATATTTCACACTTAAGCATTTTATTTTTCACACATTTATGCAGTCAAAATTTCATGAGCACACATCCAAAACACACATTGTGGGAAAATCTACACAACAAGAGGCTTGACATCCAATTCTATGTTGGTTTGAGCTTTCTATAGCCTAATCTGAGTGTTTTGCTCAGTTTATCAATTTCCTTGCATTTTTAGAAGCACAAAACCATTGCACATAGGGGAAAAATATTAAATAAATGCATTTTTTCTATGCTTGCAATTTGTTAGAAAACGGTAAAAGTAGTCCTTGGAATGCATAATTTAGGAAATTAGGGGGTCAATTAGGCTCAATAATTTAGGGGTAACAAAACATAGTGTGAAATTATCAAGGGTGACAATTTTCGACATTACACTAGCTAATCAAAAGTAGTTGTTTCTTGCAATATTGATAATATTGATTCTTGAAATCTTCAAATATAAGTTTCTAGAAAATAAAATAAAAATAAAAATAAAAACAAACTTTTGGATTTTATTATTTTGCGCAATAAAATAAAACAATTGACATTTCTATCATTACCAAACACTTTTTCCTTACAATATCAACATTTATTTTTTCAATATAAAAATTTAAAATTATAAAAAAATTGCTTAATTAAATCAATTGCTAAAATTATTTTTTAAAACTATACGTTACAAATTTTAAACAAATAAATAACTAAACCAAACAACAATCTTTTAATCTTTTAACTAATTACTAGTAACTGTAGGGGAGAGGGGCCTATAGTGGAGCAGAGTTCAATAGTGGGGATAGAAGTAGTCCTTAATGGGCCCCATAGTGGAGCACCTTAATATCCAATTACAAAACACTTTTTATCCATAAAGTACATAAATGATAAATCATGTGATGCCACATCAACGCACCAATAAAACATGACTTAGTGCACCACTATCGGTCTCACTTTTTTTGGGGCCTTTTTTGGATACCTCAACAAAAAGCATGATGGTGTGGCATCATATTTGATTATGTGGCCCTAAAATGAAATATAGAAGTATGTGAATTGTGAAATAAACTATTGTACAAAATTGGGAGTGATGTGAAATTTCCACATAAGATTTTGAGAAATGTGAAGTTAGGGCACTCCACTATGGGCCCCTCTCTCCTACTTTTCAACTATATTAATATTACACTATACTTTTAAGTCAATCTTACCTGCCCATCTATATTATTTTGTTTTTTAGACCAAAAAAAACATTATCACGTGATTTATCGTGAATGTGTTGTCTTCTAACCAATTTTTATTTTATTTATTTTGAATAACCATATAAACCGTAGGTACTACTTTTAACTATGGTTTGACCGGAATAACTCTATCCACGTAAGCAAAAATATTTATGCCTAGCAAAAATTCTCATAATGTCAGACATTACCCCAATAATTCTTTTTGTTAGTT
The DNA here is from genome assembly GCA_007258455.2 of Sequoia sempervirens. Lineage (NCBI taxonomy): Eukaryota > Viridiplantae > Streptophyta > Pinopsida > Cupressales > Cupressaceae > Sequoia > Sequoia sempervirens. Next base: position 238,009 of record VDFB02056127.1, read on the forward strand.
GTCAAATTGTTCTTCAATGTATGGGCAATAAATTCCAAGAGTGATGGAAGCTTCCTCTTTCTACGTGTCCCATTCATTGACTAATAAAAAGTTACAACAACATGATAGAGTGAGGGAACCAAAGCTTTGAAATCAATGGTTTCATCAAATTAAACGTGCACAAAATTATTTTTATATATATATATATATATATATATATATATATATATATACAAAGATGTGACTAGGCACTCCCTCCCTAAGCTTCTTATGACATGATTTGAGTTTAGCATCTCAAGATGATGTTTCCTCATCTCCTTAGGTCAGGTTAAGAGAGGTCAATTGTTAGAGTATGTAAGGTTGAGAATTGCATTTTGGTATTTTTTTATGTTTTTTTTGTTGTTTAGTTAAATTCAACATAGCTGATGTATAAGTAGGTTAAGATTTGGTGAATAAGAAAGGTCAAGTTATAAGACATGTGCAATAAGTTTTAGGTTACTTATAGTAAGTAGAAAAATACCTTCGTAAAGTTAAGTTGACATCCACAACAAGACTACAAGTCACATGTACTGATTTTCTTAGGCTTTAAGGGGCTACAAGTTCACCTACGACTTATTCTACAAGCATCTAAACTTCTTTCAAATCACTTTCACCAGCATTAGGAGAAATAGGCTTCACTCTAAAGTTGTCTATACTCTTCATTACCAATAGGAACACACATAGTAGTTTTAGGTATTGTTTGAAGCAATGTTGCAAGTGTGACACTAAACTTAGTCAAGCATGTAGTAGTGATGTAGGTGTGGCTAAATGAAAAAGGGCATGTGGTCAAGTTAATGTGTGTAGTTGAAATAAATAATAAGGGTGAAGTAGCAAAGAGAAAGTCGTAGAGGAAATTATTGCCATGATAACAATTTGCATCTTTATTTGGCAATATTAGTGATATTTTTTGAATGATATGGTGGTTTATCGTTGATGACCATTGTTCATTCTTGAGCACAACCATTTTCTTCTTTCCAAATAGAAAAATATTGGGCAACGATTATCATGTTTCATGCAAGCATTTTGGTAGTTCCAGTGGTGGTTATTTTTCCCTAGCAACCACTTTCTTTCATTAGCGGCAAGCCTTTGTCTCCCTACACATGGCCTGCTTGATCTATAAACTCTAGGTAACTATGTGCATTCTATTATATCACATATGGAATTAAATGTGAGATGCTCTCAACTAATTTTGCATGCACTTGACCACGTATAATGGTTTCATATGATATATGCACTAAAGGACTACAATAGGAAACATCTCAAATGTGAAACAACTTGCATCATGTACATAAAACATACATCATGAATTAACTCTAGGGAAACCCTCACATTGGTAAAAAAAATGATGAAAAATGAGGTGTTTTCTTAGCTTAATACTCTATAAAACTTTAATATTGCTGATCTAAAGCTTTTCCTTTGTTACATATATTCTTTGTGGGTGATTATCTTAATTAATCCATTTTACTATTGTAGAATGTAGACAGAAGTTGATAGAAGAACTAGATAGGATATTAGAAAGATTACACAAGATGTACCATGGAGAAACCCTTTCGGGAAAAAAATCCACCAAGAATTATTCTATTATTCAATCTCTGAATTACAATAGCCCAATTATTGCTTGAGAATGCTTCTTCTGCCTTCACCAGAACTTCTTCACAACCTACAATAAAACTAATAGTAACTCTCTTCAACTTGCTTTAGATAAATAGGCTTTAATCAACTTTGTAAACTCAACGTGAGTTACAATTACAATGCTCAGCCCTATCCCTTAAAGGTACACCTATCTCATCCAAGTAGAGTTTATCCATGAAGAACAATGCTAAAACATGTGCTTCATCCATTTGGGCAACCCAAACTGAAGTCACAACTCAACCTTCATTCTATTGATAATTCCAAAGCTCCTCCTCAAAGTTGGCACCCAAAAGTAATCCTACTTAATTGAGCCTTTAGAAATATCTCAACATGCAAGATAGGTAATTCCAAGAAAGCATCTTGGGCACCCAAGTTGGCTCCAAGTGATTTCTTGTTAACTGAAACATTACTCAACGCCATTCATGCAAGAATGGTATTCTCTTGTTAACTGGAGGTAGTCCCTATTATTTGTCATGCAACTCAAGTTATTAGCCATCCATTCCAAGTTAACTGAAGTCAACTAGCATAAAACTAAAACTAACTGAAGACAATTGAACCATAACTGAACTAAATTGAACTTAACTAAACTAAACTAAACTAAAATAAACTAAACTAAATTGATTCTGAACTAAACTGAACTCATTTAAACTAAACTAAACTGAATTTCATACATGCAAACATCAAACCCTAACTCCTAGGATCTTTACATGCATTCAAAAATGTTATCTCTTACTCTGAATAGTTAATTGAACTCAAGGTGAGCGTCACCTTACCATGTGTGCACACACATTTTCCTATTATTTAGGAATAACTACAAATGTCAATTTCATGATTTATTTCATCAAATATTAATCTCATCCTAATTATAGTGTTGTTGAACACATTTCAAGAACTTAGGAGATACATGAAATAATTAATGTTTAGGATTTGCAATTTAATGGCATCCTATTTCCAACAAAAAGTCTATATGAAGAGTGACCTATGCTCCTCATATCACTCTTTCCCAAGAAACTATCACCAAAAACTAATGCTACTAATGAAGAATACAAATTGCTATCACAATAATAATTTCCTCTTCGAATTTCACTTTGCCACTTCATCCTCTCTATTACCACCAACTACACACTTCCTCCTAACATCCCATCCACTACACCATGTTGGTAGGAAAGAGTTGAGTCATTCCCATTAAGTTGAAAACTTGAAAGGGTGACCTAGAATGGAGGCTAACTGTGAAAACCCACAAGGGCACACAGGTTGGCAACAAAAGAACATATCCTTGAGTAAAATACAAAAAGTCAGAGTTATCACAAAATAATAGAACAATAGTGCAACACAAATGTATGACTTGAAATAATTATAGAGAGGTACAACTATGAAGGAATATTGTAAGGAAAGCTTAGGCGTGGAAAAAATCTCCTAACACCAAAACCTCAGGGAAGAATGTAGATAGGACTTTAAATTTTACAATTACAGTGCAATCAGATACACATGAAAAGAATAATAGAAAAGAGAAATGAACACATACACAATTGAACACTAGATTTACATGGGAAAACCCTTACGGGAGAAAAATCCCACCACACCAAGAAAATACTCTTTGTATTACAGTAAAGAAAATTACATACAGAGATCAACTTCACTTTCTGATGTCCATTTTTACAGTAGCACATTTATTGATTAATCTTGTACAGAATAGCTCTCAGAAACATCCAATGAATTCACTCAAATCAATTCGTGTTAAATCGAGCAACACTTCGTTATCTAACACTGTTCATTGTCATCCACCATTTCTAGAGAGCAATCCATTCTCTCACAGTCTATTCATCTCCCTCACAGGAATGGTTGCAATAGTCCAACTGCTAACGGTTCACATTCTGCTTCTCTAATTGGTTGAAAACAGACCACATAGGATAGTCATTCGGTCAAAATGGTTCAACCTGTATCACATGTCAGTGAGAGACTAGATCGTGTCTCCCCGATGCCAAAATTCTCGATCACAGAACCATCGGCATGATCATCGCTATCGACAACACCCTTAGAAGTCATATTGAATTCACCAGCCTATTGGTGAGACCACATCCATCGGCAAGAGTTCTTACCGAATGACAACATGACCAAGTATCATCTGCCAGAGTTACACCAATGTCATCGATAGTTCATGTCACCCCGAACAATCTATCGGCAAGAGCAACACCATCGGCAAGAGGTTACACCGAAGTTGATCACGTCGAGATCCATTGGTAGGACCATCGCTATCAGTGAGACATCATATCGAATGCACATCTGTCAGTGAGACTAACAGTATCGGTAAGAGTTCATATCAAACACAAACTATCAGCGAGAGAAATGCTATCGCCAAGAGTTCATACTGAATACACAACTATCGACGAGAGAAACATCCATCGGTTAGACACTTATCGAGCCTTCATTTCACCCCAAAGAAATTCTTGTGTAAGACCGTTGGTGAGACATACTCTACTGGAATGAGTCACTCTGATGGTTCATGCCACCAGCCTATTGGTGAGACCACATCCATCGGCAAGAGTTCTTACCGAATGACAACATGACCAAGTATCATCTGCCAGAGTTACACCAATGTCATCGATAGTTCATGTCACCCCGAACAATCTATCGGCAAGAGCAACACCATCGGCAAGAGGTTACACCAAAGTTGATCACGTCGAGATCCATTGGTAGGACCATCGCTATCAGTGAGACATCATATCGAATGCACATCTGTCAGTGAGACTAACAGTATCGGTAAGAGTTCATATCAAACACAAACTATCAGTGAGAGAAATGCTATCGCCAAGAGTTCATACTGAATACACAACTGTCGACGAGAGAAACATCCATCGGTTAGACACTTATCGAGCCTTCATTTCACCCCAAAGAAATTCTTGTGTAAGACCGTTGGTGAGACATACTGTATTGGAATGAGTCACTCTGATGGTTCATGCCACCAGCCTATTGGTGAGACCACATCCATCGGCAAGAGTTCTTACCGAATGACAACATGACCAAGTATCATCTGCCAGAGTTACACCAATGTCATCGATAGTTCATGTCACCCCGAACAATCTATCGGCAAGAGCAACACCATCGGCAAGAGGTTACACCGAAGTTGATCACGTCGAGATCCATTGGTAGGACCATCGCTATCAGTGAGACATCATATCGAATGCACATCTGTCAGTGAGACTAACAGTATCGGTAAGAGTTCATATCAAACACAAACTATCAGCGAGAGAAATGCTATCGCCAAGAGTTCATACTGAATACACAACGTCGCGAGAGAAACATCCATCGGTTAGACACTTATCGAGCCTTCATTTCACCCCAAAGAAATTCTTGTGTAAGACCGGTGAGACATACTCTATTGGAATGAGTCACTCTGATGGTTCATGCCTCTCCCCGATGCCACTCGTCGCCATGAGTCTCCCCGATAACCACTAGAAACCAACCTATCGGCAAGAGGTCGTCCGGTGGAATGAGATGGAAAACTCACAGCGATAGCCATGTCTTGTTGATGAATCCCGTTGGCAAGACATGATCAAACTCTCAGTGATCTAAGCACTTTAGAAGTTTAGAACACAACTACTAGTCAGTAAGACATTAAGAGGGTCTCACCGAATTTTCCCTTTCAGAGTTTCATGTCAGTAAGCTTGAGGCACATTTTCCAACAAATATGGATAGGGACACATCCCTTTATGTAATGAAGAACATATATGTACCACATCTAGATAGGAGTTATATAGCATGCATAAATAGAGAAGTAAGAGACTTGCAAGAGAATTTTAATAAATATGAGTCATAAGAGAGTAAGAGAGGTCATTTTATGAGAGTCAAGGCATGCACTAAAGGATAGATAAATAATGCATGATAATTTATGGTATTATGATATGATGAATACATGAGAAGTAAATGGAAGTTATGTGTATGAATGGTGTAAGAGTATATGTTTATTTTTCTTTGTAGCATTATGTAATTCAATGCACTATTCTATAATCCGTCACACATGCTTTGATTCTCTTACTTATTCATCATACTAGGATAAACAATAACATGAACATATAAATAACATAGATATCTAGTTTAAAATTTCTTGTCAATATTTGGTTCTATGTCGAGACTCTATTTTTTGGTTGTTAGGAGATGGCCAAACTCAAGAAGAGTGTTGTTGTGAGAATTCTAAGAGAAACATTAGTGAATATTATAGATAATTGATAGAGGCAATGAACATGGAGAAGTAAAATTAGTACATGTTGGATATGGGCATTTTTACCTATAGAAATTATTTTTCTATGTCAAATCCTTTATAATTTTACAATGTATATAATATGTGGGAGAATTTTAGGACTCTAGAGGTGTTGTAGAATTTATAAATCCTTGTAAAAGAATTTAATATTCATGTTTTTTAGTTTTTGGCCACCCATGGAATGGGATGCCACACTTGGAGGAATCTCATTAACATTACATCATCTAGTGGTTCCTTGTATGACACACCCAACCAAATAAATTCTATGATATGTTATGTGTAAGAGAGAGAATCTAATGTCATTGGATTATGTGTAAGAGAATATATGACATTGTAATATGCACACGAATCTATGACATGTGTAAGTTATGTGTAAGAGAGAATCTAATGTAAGAGTACTAATAGAAAGAGCTACATTAGAGACCAAGTGGAGCATATTTATTTACTATTTATAGCATGTGTAATATCATATTGTACTTGAGATTGAAATGGACCGAATTGGAGCACCCATGTTTAGTGGGTGTAATATTTGACTTATGAATTATATCATATTATGAGAGGAGTTACTCTTGGAGAGGGGTGCATGGGTCCAACTTGGATTAGTTGAACTAATACTTGGATCATGGTTTTGGGATCATAGTTTTAAGAAACCATGTGGTTACCTATAACTCCTTGGTTTATATAATAGATGATTAGGGTGGATTTTGTATGTTGTTTTTTATTGTAGGGTTATGCTACTTAATTATCTCTAGATATCAAATATATCCATGCTACATCTATGATTGTATTAAAATATTGTTCTACATATAATATATTCAATGTAAGTTCTTTAATTGCAAGTTTTTTCTCAAAAGGGTTTTCCTAGGTTATATCCTATGTTGTTTAACAAACCCTTTTGTTTGTATAAAAAATTACCTAATTTTTTCACGAATTAAATAAGAATACATTATTCAAAATAAATTAGTGAATCTATAATAAACAACATCATTATGAGGGACTAAGCACCCAAACATATTTTAATAACATCATACTTCAATATTTCATTTCATTTATTACCATAATTAGAATACATCCACTCCAAACTATTAAAGAAAATTACGTTTATGCTTAAAGTAATCATAAATACATAATATATTTTATTTTTTAAATGTCATATTTAGTTTTCCATTTTTATTCAAGTACAATATGTAATAATAAATATACAATTAGAATAATCATTGTCTCAATGTGTAATGTGTCTCTAAGTAACAAATCTCCGACGTATTAATTTGTTGAGTGGACAAGATCATCATTTGGGTGCTTTACCTCCAACCATAGACTGATGATCCCCTGCACACCTTCCTACTAGAAGTGGCCCTACCCAAGTTCACAAGGGTAGTAGATAAAAGGGATTTGCAATTGTACCATGTCATCCAAGAACTATGTGAGGTAATAACCTTGTTGCTTGCAACCCATCACACAACTTTTCTAGCTAAGTATAACATCTCTAGTTAACAATCAACCTATCAAATACCATGGACCAACAATGTGTGTATATTATGCATCACTTTGGACAAAGCATTTTAAAGCATATTCACATCCTAAAAATAATTTTTCAACCATGTGTCCACCACTTCTATCTCAACTTGACTTGACACAGTCAAGACAAGACCCGTCAAATTTACAAAAAAATTTACAACTTGAGTGATGATGATATTGACATAGAAATAAATTCTTAACATAGGATTAAACTATTTTCAAGACAAACACATTTCAAATAAAATAATTGAATTATTTTTCACAAACTCAATTAAGAGGAAAAACATAATTTTGACTACCATTTCTTACCTCATCAATTTCTTACTAATTAATATACATGGATTATAAATATGCCTAAATATATGTGTGTATCTAAAGTTCATTCACTACACACATACATATTTATATTTATAATATAAATCATTCAAATTAAATTAATTATTGTTGGAATCTACTTTGATAGTGCTTTAAATTATCTCCATGGAAAAATAATATAAAACAAATAATATGTTAGAGATTGTTGCACTATGTTATCTTTAGTGTTGTCATTGATGTCAACCTATGTCAACCTCTAGTGTGGTCATGTTGAGAAGGAGTTGTGGTGTTGAGCAGGAGTTGTTGATGTAATTGGTTCGCTTGGTTTCTAAGTGCTTGTGAGAAAATTTGAATAGAGAGTGTACAAGGTGACAAAGTTGTGTTCTACATTGTGATCTGCATTTATTCATGGTTGAATATGTGCTTGTGTGGTTTGGATAAGATGATCAAAGGTTTTGAGAGGTGTTATATCCAAAGTTTCAGGTTCTAAATCATGCAGTAGTGGAAGATGTGTCTGAAAATGTGTTGCCTATGAAGAAGGTTGTTTGGGAGAAATGGAATTACTCTGCATTTCTCTACATTGAGGTTTCTTGTCTTATGAATTTTTGAACGTGCTTATATTTATTGCATCTACCTTCCCCTGGAGTGTTTGGTGTTCAATTTTTTTGCAAGGTTGGTTAGTGAGTTGTATGCTTGTGGTAGTGTGGCTAGTTGCATAGGATGATAGTATTCTTAGTTTTAGGTGGTTGTGGTAGTGTTGCTAAATATTTTGATGATGTTGGAAAATTCCAAGATGTTGTGTGATGTTGCTACGTGGTCTATAGGATTTTCTAGACCTGGTGAAGAGTGAATTGATTTTTTAATAGTGTTAGTGCAGGTTTAGCCAACCTAGTGTGCTAGCACTAATTACGAAGATGGTTTATTTTTTTGTGGAAGCAAGGTGTAGTGTGTCGATGTAGATTTAGGTCCTGATTAACACTTGGTTTGGTTCTCCTTCACTTCTTTCCACAGTGAAAGTGTTTGGTACCAACCTATTTGGTGGTTTCACATTTGAGGTGCATATGTTTCACTAAGGCCAACCTAGAGAAGTTGTGTGAGGTCGTGAAAGATATATAATCAAGGTTAATTATTGAAGATGTGTATGGTGAGTAGTGATGTGAAGGATGATATGAATGTAGCCAAGTATTGTGATCTGAGTGTGAGCTTAACTGCCTAAGGCTATTGGAAGAAGTGAACAAAAGGTGTCTACATTCCTAGTGTACCTAAAGTTGTTGGAGGTAGTGAGTTGACGGTTGTGGGTGTGTAGAGTTTTTGTGGTGGATCTTCTTGTTGCTCTGAGGTAGTGAACCTCCTTGTAACAGTCTTCTTCTATTCTCTTTATATTTTGGATAGTGAGTCCTTTGGGTAGTGAGCCCTTGGTAGTGAGTCATTCTTTTCTTCTAGGTAGTGAAACCTTCCAACAATAAGCCTTTTGTAATCGGTGTTGTTATTCATAAATATGTGAGTTAATCCCCACTGTGGTTTTTCCTTGATTAGGTTTTTCCATGTAAATCTAGTGTTCTATGGTGTATGGTTGTGAATGTGTTTATGTTTTATTATTTTACATTCATATTGATGCATAATAAGGGTTTGAAGGTTAATGAGGGTTTGAATGTTTTAATGTACAACTGAAACTAAAGTGGTTCTTTTAATGTACAACTAAAACTAAAGTGGTTCAACAATACCTCAAGTGTCCCTTACTTGAGTTGTTGCTTCCACAAGATTTTACCAAATACTCACTTACTCAACAAATCATGATATCAAATCAATTCTCTTTAGTACATCCTAACACTGAACTATTACAAAAATTCTAACAAGAATTTGTTAAAGTTCTTTGTTCAAATAAAACATATCCTATTCATAACACTACTACAACTACTTAGTAATAATATTAACTAGATAACTAGATCCCCTCATCAGCAAAAGATCCTACTATATAGGGTTTGTGAGGAGTTTTATTATTCATGGACTGAAAAGAAAATGTCAACTCTTCCTCAAAGATAGGAAGAGGACTGCATTTTGAAATAGAAAACAATAACTATCTAAAAAAAGAGTAGAAAAACCAAATACAGACTCTATGTCCAATAGCTTAATTGCACGTAACATAAACGTGTTCACATAAAATTTTGTTATAATTCAATCCTACTATAATTAGACTCCTCCTTGTTGTCTTATTGACAGGTAAGATCAATATTAGGTGACTCACAGACTGATCATTAAATGATCACCTCCATTTTCTTCTAAAAGCACCATGCCCCAATAAGTTTACTTCTTCTCCACAACAATCTGTAGTCCTTATGTTGTGGGCTAAGAAACCTGTTGATGCAAGTTGACAATTCTTCTTGTTGCAAATGTTAGTCTTATTCCTAAGGCATCCTTAATATTAACTGTAGCATCATAAACTCTCACCCTTGACAATTTCACACTATGTTTTGCTCCCTTTTAGCTAATTTGACCTAATTTAATATTTAATTTCCTAAATTTTACATTTTGTGGCCCATTTTATTGTTTTTTGATAATTTGCAAGCACAAAACAAGTACTTTTATATAATACTTTGTCCCTAACTCCTTAATTTCCAAAAAATAGGTTTGGGACACTAGCCCCTAGGTTGCCTATGTCCCCCTATTTTATCTCCAAACTCAAATATCTAAAGTCAGCTATCAGGATTTAATTTTTAGGAAATTAGAATAATTATGTATAAATTCCTATTTATTGCATTATTTGAAAGCTAACAAGAGATATATAGCAAGAAGTGAAAGAATTGAGCATCAAGAGAAAGAATTATTATCAAGAGCATTATAAAGAAAGTCAAGAACAACCATTAAAGTATTTATTGCAGCAATTCAAGATCCAAACATCATGTCAAAGTGTATGTGAGTTTGTTCATATGTATGTTTTCATATTGTTTGTGAGATCTAATCCTTGTAGGTCTTCAAGAAATTCAAGCAAGAAAGATTCAAGCCTTGAGGACATGTGTATCACTAGTCCTTCGAGGAAGCCATTGAATGGTGGTGAGTTGCAACACTTTATGGATTCATCATTCCTTTTCATCATTTATCCATTTATCATTGACATTGCCATTGTGGAAGTGGAAAAACTAAAATGATGTTTTACTAAGGCGAGCCCCTAAATGAAACAACCTTTTTTCTCCCTTTGAATGTGTAGGTTTCAAGTTTGAAGAAGAGTGGAAGAAGTTTGAGGGTCAATTATCCATTGTTTCCATCAATACCCTACTCCTTGATAGCTCATAGAAACTTAATTGTAAAAATATGGATGACAATGATCTGACAGTGTGACAAGAGGAGAACATAAGATCCAATTTGGTACCATAAGACTATGAAATTAGATCTGAATTATCCCTACAAAGATAGTGGCACTTGGGGTTCCTATTTCCAACATTTTCAGCTCCAAATTTTTATCACAGGTGCATGGTGTTTAGCTTACTCCATTTATGTAGTTTGTTTTTGTTTGTGACTTCTTAGATATGTTGTATTTGCATCAAAATAGTAATTTGCATCATTAAGTCAATTGAACTATTGCATTTCATCTTTAGGTTCATTCTAGATTTGGTCAAGGGTAGATTTACTCACCTATTAGGTTGTAAGTTAGTCCTATATCTTGTTGAAATCCATCAAATCCCCACCACTTTCAAATCTAAAATGAAATATTTAAAAAAGGTACCTAAACCCTAAAGTGAAATCTCTACAGCGAGGATCTCACCTTTTTCTACATTTCATTTTGGTGAACCTGACATGTTAATACCTTTAAAATTTTAAGCCATTTTCCCTAGATCTAGATTTTGTATTGCACTAATTTGCATTATTCACTTAGGTATTCATTTTGCATTGTTCTTTCATATAACCTTCTCTTGGGTAGGCCATGGATTCATGAGATGAAAGGAGTGCCTTCAATGCTTCATCCTTTAATGAAATACACATACAACAATAATTTTAACATGATAAAAGTTGATCCTAAATCTTAAAATTATTTACAAACTGAAATAGGAATAGAGAGTCCTTTTAGAACATTGATACCGACTTCAAAAGTGGAACCTTTACAAATTAAAGACAAAGATAAGTGTCTTTCATTTGCAACAAAGCTATTGGATGATGGTTGGGGATCATTAGATTTCACACCTATGTTTATGGGGGAATACAATATTACACCATCAAAATTGGGAAAAGAGAAAGAAGTTGCAATGGTATCAATACAATCTATCACTAAATCATCAAAAACATCTGATTCTACAACTTCTAGCAAGGAGGAAAACACAAATTGGACATCCACTTATGGTGAAACTGATTATGAAAACTACCTCCCTTGAAAGAAATGGAAGCCATTTATGGAAGAGGTTATCAACTTTTGAAACAATTTCAAGGGTATAATGGGAAAGGATGTGGTATACAATAATAAGGTAACTTTATCCCTCTAGAGCTCAACACACAAGAAACAAAAAAGGTCTTGACTATTATCCTTCAAAAATAATGAAAACATTATAAAGACCTTCACTTAATCATGAAATATTCTCCCAAGATAAATAGCATTAGTTTTTCCTCCTTTCCATGTGGTAGTTGTAGTATCACACAATACTCACTGCCATGCATGGGGGTATAAATTAAGTTTTATGTAATCATATTTCATTTTGCAAGGAGCGGTGACTCATCATCCATATTCACTCACCTTTCTCCCTACACTCAGGGGGAAAGGGGTTAGGAAACCTTTTGTTATGTGCATTCCTTCTACCAAGGCACCCCTTTCTATCTCCTTAAAATCTTAGTGTAGCAAGTACACTAACTTTTTAAGGGTAGGCATATGCTCCCCTACTTATTATTTACATAAAAATGGTCTCTTTTTAGTGATGATAGCACACATCTCCTAGAAAGTGTGACCTTTTCAATGGTAGTGTGGATTTCTCAATCCATGTGTCTCCTTTGTGGTGATATTAGGCTTGATATCCTCTAAGTGTATGAATTTTCTTGGCATATGATGTTCCCTTTGGTGGTAATACTATGGCTAGTATTCCCTAAAGTGTGATAGTTTTATTCCATGACTTGTCCTCTCTTAGTGGTGATGTCATGTGTGATATTCCCTAAGGTGTGACCCTCCATGTATTGAGCAATGTCCCTTTGTCATTTAAAATCACCTGTTATGATGTTATTGTTTAGAACACCCCTTGAGGTTTTGACCTTGTCTTATGTGCCTTCGTAGGCAAGTTTATGCACCTTTGTAGGTGAGTTTGTCATTTATGTGTATTTATGGGAGAATTTTTCATTTATGCACCTTCTATATTGTTGAAAAATTTACTCCTTTACATTTTCACACTATGTTTGCATCCCCTTAATTAATTGGACTTAATCAAGCTTCTAATTTCCTAAATTATGCATTCTTGAGCCTTATTATTCCCATTTTTCGGAAAGGAAACTTATATTAAACAAATGCTAACATTAACTTAAACACCTTGGAAATTGAGTGTCCTCGACATAGGTCCTAGGACCCATTCCCCCAAGGGTGAATGGGTCCTCCTTAATTGCCAAGACCCAATTTTTAATGTTTTTGGAAAAAAATTAATGATTCAAATTCAAGTTTCAATTGTCATTTTTTGGAATCTAATTTTCAGGAAATTAGATAAAAACCTATAAATACAAGGTATTTTTATCAATTCAAATCTAAGGAGAATATCTAACATTAAGGAAAATTTCACAAGAGAAAATATTATTTTAAAGAGCATCAAAAAGAAGATTTATCAGTCAGCTACAACAACAATCAAGATAATATCATCATGTCAAAGCTATGTGTGTTCATATTATGTTTTGGAGCTAACATTGTGATGTAGGTTTCAAGTATTCAAGCATCAAATCAAGCAATCATTCAAGCCAATTTAATAAATATTCAATCCTTAGAAAGATGTGTTAAACTTCAGTCCTCTAAGGGCAGCCATTAAGGGTTTGGTGAGTTGTGACATAACATTGTTCATTCATCAAATTCTTTTCATTCTATCATTATTTCATTATCAAGGTTTAATTACTGAACTGGGTTTTGACCAAGGCAAACCCCTATTCACCCTAAAACAAATATTTTTCCTCTCTTTGAATGTGCAAATTTGTAGGTAAAGAAGGACTGAAATTGGATCAAAAGAGCAATTTTATAAAGTTGTGAAAGTTGTCATCAAAGTTGTTAAGCCACAAAAACTCACCTACAAATTTTATTTTTGACCTTCTGACAATGGAATCTAGAGAAATCACGAGCTAAGATATGAGATCAGAGGATTGTGAAATCATATTTTGGACCCCTATATAGAGACCCATTCACCCTAGGGAGAATCTGTCCTTTAGCAGTGTTCAGAACCCACATTTGGAGCCAGGTACATACCATTCTACCCTTCTCATATTTTCCTGAAAGTTATTGTTTCTATTTTTGCTATTCTAATACTTAACATTTCAATTTTTACATCATACAATTGAGCTCATTAAGTATTTTATTTTTATCTCCCCAACATGCATTTCAGTCATTTCTATCACAAGGAAACAACAAATCCCCATCCCCATAGAGTTGACTCACCTCAAAGTTGAAAGTCATTTGTATCCTTGGGAGATCTCTTTTTCTAGTAAAACTAGGAAAAGTGAGGGTGTCCTAGGACATCATTTCATTTTGGTGAACCCACATCACCCCCCTTATCCTCATTTTTCTTTGTATCATTCTAGTGAACTTGACATTCTTACACTATAAGATTCTTGATTTGGTAGTCTTTCAAAACCCTAGATCTAAGATCTGCATTAGTTTGCATTGCATCTCATTTAGGGTTTTTCAAAATTACATTAGTTTTCATTTCATTTAGGCTTTTAAAAGTGCATTTTTCATCCTTTAAAATCTCAAAAATCTAAAATCTTGCATACATATTGCATTCACTTTACATAGTAGTCTACATATTAGTGTTTTTCAATCATTTACATCAGAAAATTCAAAAAAAAAACCATCTAGAAAGTTGTCTTTTTTCCTGTTGTTTCTCATAAAATTGAATTAACATTCAATCATAAAAAATTAAAAATCAGCAACTAAGAGAATCTGTTTGCAACTTGCAACAACCTTAAACATTGACTCAGAAACTTAGAACTTAATTTTTCAAAACCCTATGCAAAGACCCATTCACCCTAGGCCGAATTTGTCTGTATATAGGTCATTTTCCAAAATTTTGGGCAATAACTTGTCTCTATTTTCTTTATTTTTGGTTGTTGGTAGATCTTAGTTTTGGTTTTTGGAATTTCACTTTTATGAAATTATTTGCATTTAAGTTAATTGGTCAAAACAAGTGAATTATTCAAAAGTATTTTTTTCTAATAAAATGACTATGATCAACTTCATTGATGTTCAATCTCATAAGGGCCAAACCAACATGTCTCTTAACATTGCTTTCTCACAAAATGACATAAGTAAACATGCACCCAATAGTCCTCTTTACATAGCTGGAAGAATCAATGAACAGCCTACCAATGGGATATTAATTGATCCTATGTGTGTAGAGAATGTGATCGCTAAGTAATTCTTATTTGTGTATGAACTTGATCAAGATTCTTATGAAAAATTGAAATAATGGATCAAAACACATAATGGTTTTGCTTTCTCTACAATAGGTTTGATCACTCTCTCCTTAAAAGTTGGACTAAATCAATTAAATGTCTCATTCTCCATCATCCCATCATTGGACCAATTTTGTGTGAAGCTAGGCTATCCATGGCTACACTTCATGGATTTCATTCCATCGGTAGTTCATAAATGCTTAAAAATTCCATTTGGAAATGAAACTTTCACTATGCATCATAGTGGTTTTAATCCTATGTCTTCTTATGGAAATTTCTCATTGGATTTCTTTTGGCCCAAACCTATGGAACCTATTAAGCCTCGTGAGGACTTATTTTTCAAATCTTATCAAAATTTCAAGGCAAAGCACATAGCAAAATTCTCTCTTAGCAATATCCCTCAACCCATGCTTAAGTCTCCTATCATTGATCAAACCATGATTGAACCAAAAGCCCTTCCAAGTAACCAAGACAAATACATGAAAAATCCTTCACCTATTTCCTATAAGAGACCAATATGTACAACCATACAATTCTTGTTGTGCCTCTTAAGATAAAAAAAGTTTATGCCTAAAGTGGAAGTGGTTGACCAACTCTCGATGGTTCCTTTTGTTCCTCCCTTGCAGGAAAAAATAAAACATATGGTTGATAAACTCTCTCCTACATAATCATAACTTGAAAACCATGCAAAAAGAAACTAAAATGCTAAAGAGCATAGGCGTAGATGTCATTCTATTGCTCATAAGTTAAAATAAGAGAAAGAATAAATAAACCAAGATCATAATTTAACTTAAACAAAGAATGATGATGCTCTACCTTCGCCACAACAATAAACACATGAAACCTATATGGAAATTATCATTAGACCTCTTGTTTTGATTAACTTGGATGATGATGATGATATTGTTAAGATTGACAAGGAAGTGCATAATGAGTTGAATTTGTTATTTTCCTCTTCTATGAGCTTAGATGAGAACAACTGCAATGATCCTCCTAACAAGAGTGCATCACAACATGTTGAACCTAGTGATTGTCCTATTACAATACTCGGTGTTTCCCCTTTGGCTAGTCATTCACCTTTCACATATGATGAACAAGATGGCCAGCATGTGTCATACTATATTTATATCTATTCATGTTATTTGTGTGATTACATATGTGTAATCTGAGCCCTGTAATGTGTTGCTCAACATGTATTAATGTTTGTAATCCTACTTTGGATGACCTTTGTCACTCTGTTGGTGAAAGGATAGAAAGGAAGTGAATCTGTCGTGACATTCTTCTATTTGTATCTTCATTCTTCTATCTATCGTAGCCATTGTCCTTTTCTTTTGTCTTATGTTTCCTTTTTGGGATAATGAAAAGCGTCAAGACATTTAAGGTCTCTTCCATGTTGACTCAAAAGGCTTCTCCTTTGTTTTCACTCTCTATGTTTCATTCTTACTTTGTGCTCATTGTTTCATGAGTTATTTGGGGAATGAGGATGATTTTGAGCTTGATTATATCATTATAGCAAAGACATACACTGACCCAAAATCTGTGGATCCCTTATGTGTTACCTTAGGATTACATATGGGGGAAACCTCCTTTTCATGACATATCTTTATTTGGAAACATATGTTTGGAATAGGGCTTTCCAAATAAGCTCTCATGTCTCTTTTATCAATTGGCATTTATCATCTTCTACTTTAAAGTAATCTCTCACAACATGGTGTTTAGTATTTTCTTTAAAGTGGGGGGAATTATGCCTCCCACATGTTTCTTGCTTGATGACATGACCTTTTTCAAAGTGTGGTTTTCTTATTTCACATGATGTGTCTTCTTGTTAGTGACATTGGGATTGATGTCCTTCTAGAACATGACCTTTCTTGACATATGACATTCCTCTTAGTGGTAATGCTATGGATTGCATTCCCTAAGGTGTGAATCTTTTATTTCTCAACTAGTCCTCTCTTGATGGTGATATTGAGTGTGATCCCTAAAGTGAGACCTTTCATGAACTAAGAAAAACCCCTTTAATTATCATAAACAAAATTATTGTCCACCATGCATAACACAACTTGCTTTTTGGTGCCTTTATCTCATGAGTGTCTAGCATAACACAACTTTCTAGCCTTGTGATTGTTGTATGTGGCACCTTATCAAATTTACCAGGGAGTATAACTTTTGGTATGGTTATTAGTACACACCTAGTCTATATGAGACTACACCATACCATTGTGTGTTTCTCATATTGCCTTGGGGCTCACCTAGTGTATATCAGAATCCACTAGCCCGTGTGAGCATATATTTGGATAAACAACCTAGGATTGATACATATTGTTTGGACAAATAGTCAAAGCTTGATCCATTTTTATTTTTTTTATCTTTGCATTAATTTTGAAATTGTATGATGCATCTTGTGTCACTATTGCATTTGTGTGTCTCTTTGTGCCTTTGTTGGTTTATCATAGGATCTTTGATCATGGGAGCTTGATTTCCCTCCTTGATTCTTGTCATCTCATCTTTCTAACAATTGTACAATTAGACCTCTCTTGACTTATTTGTCTACTTTAGTGTGAGTTTTATCATGGGCTCATACCCTCACTAAAGTGGGGGCTAAATGTAGTGTTGAAAAATGTACTCTATATTTTCACACTATGTTTGTATCCCCTTAATTAATTGGACTTAATTAAGCTTCTAATTGCCTAAATTATGTATTCTTAAGCCTTATTATTCTCGTTTTCTAAAAGGGAAATTTATATTAAAAAAATTCTAACATTAATTTAAACACCTTGAAAATTGAGTGTCTTGGACTTAGGTCCTAGGACCCATTTGACCAAGGGAAAATGGTTCCTCCTTAAGTTCCAAGACCCAAATTTTAATATGTTTTTGGAGGCATTTTAATGATTCAAATTCACATTTCAATTGTCAACTTTTGAAATTTAATTTTTGAGAAATTAGATAAATTCCTATAAATACAAGGTCTCTTTATCAATTCAAATCTAAGGAGAATATCTAGAATTAAGACAACTGTCATAAGAGAAAATATTATTATGAAAGTTATGTGTGTTCATATTATGTTTTGGAACTAACATTTTGATGTAGGTTTCAAGTATTCAACCATCAAATCAAGAAATCATTCAAGCCAATTTAAGAAATATCCAATCCTTAGATAGATGTGTTAGAGTTTAGTCCTCTAAGGGAAACCATTAAGGTTTTAGTGAGTTGTGACATCACTTTTTTCATTCATAAAATTATTTCCATTTCATCATTATTTCCTTATCAAAGTTTAATTACCAAACTAGGGTTTGACCAAGGAAAACCCCTATCACCCAAAAACAAAAAAAATTCCCTCTTTGTATGCGAAAATTTGTAGGTGAAGAAGGACTGAAATTGGATCAAAAGAGAAATTTTACAAAGTTGTCAAGCCATGGAAACTCACCTACAAAATTTATTTTTGACCTTTCGATAGTGGAATCTAGAGAAATTAGGAGCTAAGATCTGGGATCAGAGGACTATGAAATTAGTTCTTAGACCCCTATATAGAGACCCATTCACCCTAGGGTGAATTTATCCTTCAGCAATGTTCAAAATCCACATTTGGAGCTAGGTACATACCATTCTACCCTTCTCAAATTTTCCTAAAAGTTACTATTTCTATTTGAGCTATCCTAATACTCAACATTTCAAGTTTTATATCATAAAATTGAGCTCATTAAATATTTTATTTTTATCTCCCCAAAGTGCATTTCAATCATTTATGTCATAAGGAAACAACAGATACTCAGGCCCATAGAGTTGACTCACCTCAAGGTTGAAAGTCAATTTAATCCTCAGGAGATCTCTTTTTCTAATGAAACTAGGAAAAGTGAGGGTGTCCTAGGTCATCATTTCATTTTGGTGAATCCACATCACCCCTATATCCCCTTTTTCCTTTGTTTCACCTTTGTAGGCGAGTTTGTTATGTGCCCTCATAGAAAATTTTATGCAGCTTAGGTGAAGTTTTGGCAAGGTAGTTCATGGATTCAACATAATAGAGCTTGTTGGGTTGTGAACTTGAGCACCTTTATTAACATGGCTGCCAAGTATAACAAAAATTTCTTGATAGTAGAGCTATGTGTTTCATGAGTGTAGCATAACACAACTTTCTAGCCTTGTGGAACCCCCTTTATTAACATGGTTTTCAAGCATAAAACAACTTTCTTGACAATAGAGCTATGTGTTTCATGAGTGTTTAGTATAATACAACTTGCTAGCCTTGTGGAACCCACCATATTGCATGAAAACCTAGCATAATGCAACTTTCTAGATAGTGGATCCATGTAGCTCATGAGTGATGAGGCATAATGCAACTTGCTAGCCCTCATGGAAACATTCCTTTGACTAACATTCATTAAATGGATGATGTTTGGTATTTGAGACATATTTAAAGCTGGGGTCTCTTTTCCTTACCAACTCAAATCCCTTTAGTACTAACCATGTGTTGTGTTGTGTTGTGTTTCTTTCGTGTGTATTCTTCACATTTGCATCATGTTTTTGTTCATTTTTTTCGCTTATGTGTTATGCTATCTCATGTGTTTTCATGGTGTATGCTTCATGTTTTTCACATGTATGTTTGTGTAGGTTATCTTGTTGCATTTCATACATGCGTGTTCCTTTGTGCTTATGTTGGTTTTCCATGGGATATTGTATTATGAGGGATTGTGCACTCGCCCTTGATCATTTTCCATCCTATCTCTTCAACATTTATACATTTATACTGCTCTTGACATGTTTTTCTACTTTAGTGTGAGTATGAGTATAAGTTCATACTCTCACTAAAGTGGGGGCTAAATGTAGCATCATAAATTGTCACCCTTGAAAATTTAACACTATGTTTTGCTCCCACTTAAATAATTGGACCTAATTGAACATTTAATTTTCTAAATTATGCATTTTGCGGCCCATTTTATCTTTTGTCGATAATTAGCAAGCACAAAACATATGATTTCAACTAATACTTTGTCCTCAACTCATTAATTTTCAAAAAATAGGTCTAGAACATGTGAACCTAGGGTTCCTACGTCCCCCTATTTTAGCTCCAAATTCAAATATATCTTTGTTCGAATTTTATTATTTGAAATTCAAATATCTAAAGTTGGCTATCAAGATTCAATTTTAAAAAAATTAGAATAATTGTATATAAATACCTAGTTATTGTATTATTTGAAAGCTAAAAAGAGATATCTAGAAAGAAGAATTAAATAATTGAGCATCAAGAGCAAGAATTATTATCAAGAGCATTATCAAGCAAGTCAAGCAACCATTAGAGGATTTATTGCAGCAATTCAAGATCCAAACATCATGTCAAAGTGGATGTGATTTTGTTCATGTTTATGTTTTCATATTGTTTGTGAGATATAATCCTTGTAGGTCTTCAAACAATTCAAGCAAGCAAGATTCAATCCTTGAGGAGATATGTATGACTTCAGTCCTTCAAGTAAGCCACTAAAGGGTGGTGAATTGCAACAATTTGTGGATTCGTCATTCCTTTTCATCATTTATCCATTTATCATTGAAATTTACATTGTGGAAGTGGAAACACTAACATAGTTTTTACTAAGTCAAGCCCCTAAATGGCACAACCTTTCTTCTCTCTTTGAACATGTGTATGTTTCAAGTTTGAAGAAGAGTGGAAGAATTTTGAAGGTCAATTATCCATTGTTGCACTCAAAACCCTACACCTTGACAACTCATAGAAACTCAGTTGCAGAATTATCTGACAGTGATCCAACAGTGCAACAAGTGAAGAACAAAAGATTTGATTTGGTACTAGAGGATTGCAAAATTTAGATCTGAAGTATCCCTACAAAGACAATGGCACTTGGGACACCTATGTCCATCATTTTTAGCTCCAAATTTATATCACAGGTGCACAGTGTCCTGCTTAGTCCATTTTTGTAGTCTATTTTTGTATGTGACTTCTCAGATCTATTGTATTTGCATCAAAATAGTAATTTGAATTATTAAAAGTCAATTGAACTATTGCATTTCATCTTGAGGTTCATTATAGATTTGGTTAAGGTAAGATTGACTCACCTATTAGGTCTTAATTTAGTCCTAGATCTTGTCCAAATCCATCAAATCCCCACCACCTTCAAATCCCTAATGAAATTTTAAATAAAGGTACCTAAACCCTATAGTGAAATCTCTAGGGAGAGGGTCTCACCTTTTTCTATGTTTCATTTACAATCATAATTTAAACATAAAATTCTACTAAGTTTCATAGGAATTCATGCATTCATATATACATGTATCAACATAACATGTTTCCTTTTCCACATGCTTAAAAGTATATAAAAGGTATAAAAGGTTTTGGTAATGTCTTGAAACTTAGCAAAGAGAGATGATGAAAAATATGAAACAATAAAAGGAAAACTAGTCAATTGTCAAGCCCATCAAGGGGATTCTTCCTTAGTTTCTCAAGAGCTCTACAACTATGCAACTCTTCTTTTCTAAAATAGGATCCATACATGTAAATAAACAATTATGTTTTACATTCTCTCAACTTGAATGTTTTGTGCAAATCCTCTTGCCTTCATATTTCCATGAATGTTTCTATATTTTTTTAGGGTTGTATATTGCATTAAATATGTTTGTAGACTCTATTTGTGGATAAACTTCTCCCTCTTGGTGTATGTTAAACCCTAACCTCTATGCAATTCTTTAGTAAATAGCATAAAAAAGAGTTGTGTGAGTTTCTTTGGTAGTTTTTAATTTATTCTTTATGTTCTAGTATGTTAGGATATTTCTTTGAAATATTTTTAAAAATAAGAAATATAACAAACCACTTTGAGGGGGTGATCTCCAATAATAAGATAATAACATATGAATTAAATATTGTATGATATGATGATATGGGAGAGAGTTATTTTCCCTATTTATAGGCTAAACTGTGTAGGGACATAGCCCTTCATTCTAATTAAGGGGTATTAGTGTATTAACTAATATTTATGTTAGGGTTAAGCATTCCACAAGTGCTTTCTTTAGGAATATATAATATATACTTAGGAATATACCATATTAGGATCACAACATTCCCTTCCCATTCAGAAAATCATTACCCTCAATGCTTAGCAACTCTAAAATATTTTGTATGAGTTGTTCATCATTATATGTTGCATCTTCAATTGGAAAATTCTTCCACTTGATTAGGAATTTTGAGGTGGCTCTATTTTCCAATCTGATTTTGGAAACTCCATGAAATTTTTGTATATTTTGTATGAATACTTTTTCCATAATATTAGTGGAATCTAGATGAGAGAGTCCACAAAAATATGCATTCTTAATTAGTTTATCCACAACAAGCTAGATTACATCAATATTATATATATTTGACAACCCCATAATGAAGTCCATTAATATTTTTTCCCAGTGTTGTACTGGAATGCCTAATATTTATAAAAGGCCTAGAGTATTTATTATTCCCCTTTTATTTTGTTGGCATATCAAATATTCTACCACAAATTTTTGAATATTCACTTTAATACCTTCCCAAAAGAAAAATTTCCTTATAGGATGATAGGTATGAATAAATATTCTATAGTATCTTGTTAGACCCAAAAATACTCTCTTCTTAGGGTCCATCTTAACACATTTAAGTGACACCAATGTTGGCCTCCTCTAATGGTTTAATAACTAAGCCCTTAGAGCTGTGACTTAGAGATTAGACATCTGCATTAAGTAGCTATCTTATTCACCATGAAAGTGCATTTCATTGTCAACCTAGGGACGTAAACTTGAAATGGGTCAGCACTATATGTGCACTAGGACTCCATTCTAATCATCCATAAACTAGGAAAGAAACAATATTGGAAATAAAATGCTGGAAGGAAATCAACTAGTAATATCGCATAATTACACCTACGAGAAATTCCATATTTTGACATTTATACCTAGCATTTATGGCACCTTGAGATATTAATGACAAAATCCCATTGGTTGGAATTTCATGATTCAGACTCCATGTGGATAAGTGGTTGTGCAATAGAATCTTGGTGATGCGTTTCTCGAGAATACAGGCCTTGGACGAATGTGAAGCGCACAAACATCTGTGTGGCATGCTAACATCCCGTCTATTTCTTGAGTTCAAATGTAGAATCTAGAAGGTTAATCCTTGAGACACGTGTCCTAGTGGTTACACTCCAAAAGTAACAGCTCTTTGCCACCCTTTTAAGCATTAAAAACTCTTTTTTCCTTCCATTTGGAGGTTGGAAGACATCACACTAGCTCTATCTCCACTTGCTCCAACTTTGAGACTTCCTCTTCTTTGATAGTAGTGCATTCATAGGGGAAGCCATGCTAGACTGAGGTCCTCCTAGCAGCAACAAAATCTCTCAAGCAAGCACTTAGCGATGTGTCTATGTGCTCCAGAGAGGGCCTTGGTCATGGGTAATTCTCTCTCTCTCTCTCACTTTCCCTTTGTATTACTTTGTTTACTATTTCTTGGTGTAGGTTCTACTCTGAGCAGGTATTGATTTCACCACATGCTTATCATGGTGTGGGTTCTACTCCTGAGCAGGTATTGCTTTCACCACACGCTTTGTTTATTCCTTTAGCATTCCTTTCCAACTTGATTGTCTATGGAGGTGGGAACACCAAAGCGAGGTTTGACTGAGGCAAGCCCCTACACAACCACCCAACAACTTTCTGCTCAGTCTTTTGTGTGTAGGTTAAGAAAAAGAGCTCGGTGTGAAGATTTAAACGTTCTAAGAAAGGTAAGCTTTCCTGAAGTATCTTTGTTTTTACTTCAACATTTGGTGTTCTAATCAGTTAAATACTCTCATAGAGACTCTTCCTAAGTTTGGAAGTGAGATTTATTCCTATTTGTTGAGCTCCTGAGCTCTTTGTCACTTAGGATGCTAGCGTGCCTTTTAGATGATGACATGTCATGCTAGCATCCTAGAACTGCACTTACATCCTTTGGCTGAGACCTCTCTCTTCTAAGATAAGAATCCTCCAATCTTGCTCCCTCAGGATCTTTAATAGTCTTAGCTAGAAGCATAACTAAATCCTGGTACTTTGTTATTTCATTAATCTGTTAGTTTGAGGTGTATAAGGGCAGTTTGTTCCTTAGTGATCCTTTGAGAAAGGAGAGACCCATGTGCAGCGAATCCCTCTTATATCACATTTTGTTGAACTAGATGTGAACATTGGAACTTTCTTTAAGATTTTGCACATTCATGATAATGGCTTTTCTGAGGAAGATTTCGATATGCTAGAGGATGCTCTAGATGATTTCTTAGAAACACTCTCCCCTATCAGCAAATCTCTTGAACAAGCCTCCTCTTGACAAGTTGAGGGATTGGTAAATGTGGTGGTGGTCTTAGTGGCTCCTCTGAGCCCTAAGAAACCCATCATCTTTGTAACCCCATTCGACTCTCCCGTCTATGGAATCTTGTGTTGTAGCGATTCACCAGACTTGTATTCAAGGTTCATGATAAGCTACAGACTCTACATCTTATAACACTATTGGGCACACATATCCTACAAGGAGTAACAAATAAAATTTAAATCAACAGCCTTCTATTCCTACTTCACAACCTTTTGTTCCTACTTCACAACCTTCTGTCATACTCCTTTACTACCTTCTCAACCAAGCCTTCCTTCAACATCTAAGCCTATGGTCAAAGCACCAGGAAACTATGATCTTGTCGAGTAGCTTTGTGTTACTCCAGCTAAGATCTCGCTTTGGGACTTGCTTCAGACTGCTCTAGCTTATCAAGAGATGCTTCAGGAAGCTTTACAAAAGATCCTCTTTCCTACCTCCACTATGCCTATAGATGTTAATGGATTATTGGATCATATTTGTGTGGATTCGCCAAATCTCACATTCCACCTACAAGAACTCTCGCCTCTGAATGTGTAGAAGCAAGCAGAGCCCTTGATGATTATCATCAATATTAACAACATTGGTATCAAGTATACCCTCGTTGACACTGGTTTGGCTCTCAACATTTTTGGTATGGACCTACTACCTAAAATTAAAATTGACTCATCTTCTTTAGCAGCTTCCTCCTTGTACATTCATGATTTGATAACACTGGCTGCCAGGCTCTAGGTACGATAATACTACCTTTGCAATTAGGCCCCATTACCTTACCGACATTGGTCTATGTGATGCCTGGCCCCTTACCATATAACCTCCTCTTAGGGAGACCTTGGATCCATGCTACGGGTGTGGTAACTTCTACCTTATGCTGTTCCTTGAAATTTTTCATGAATAATCATGTAGTTATAGTTAAAGCAAATCCAAAAGGCATTCACCTCTGTGAATTGGCCACGACTGGTCACACTTCGACTATATCTACCCTCAAGAATTGTATTCCATCTTTGACTACCAATGCTATGGCATGTTCTTCATCGATACCCTCTATGGAAGTTGTCCCAGGGAAAGTGTCAAACAAATTCTTTCCTTGGAGATGATTAGGGTTCCCTGAAATTTTCTAAATTTTTCATTGCAAAATATAAGGTGAATCCCTCATGCATGGACCTTCCAGGTCCCCTTAACACAAAGGTAGATGATACTCTCGTAGAGGAGAAGTACAACCCTGTTCAGGAAACCACTCCTTGTGCCGAGGAAAACAATCCACCTCCTCCAAAAGAAATTAACATTTGTGAGCCTGGAAAGGAAGGTAGAAGTACCCCCATAGAGATATTTGACATCCGTTGGTGGAACTAAGTTCTCTATATGGATCCACCACCCCCTAAAGTTTTGCAAACTTGCTATGGGTTTGGATATGAGCTCACTTCTCAATATGGCTATGAGAAAAAGGGCCTAGGACGTATCGAGCAAGGAATTAAGGTCCATGTCTATCTTAAGCCACAACGACGCAATTTGGGACTAGGATGTTTCATTGAATAGTCTAAGAAAAAGCCTTGGTGGAGTGTTAATATAATTTCAGCTGAGCCATTAAATCTTGTTCACCCTGAGTTAATAGGGGAAAGGGAGCAAGCCGAGAAAGTACCTCTCGATGTCTTCTCTTTGGATGAAGCACTAGAGGAGTTTCTAGGTGCTTATTCCCCATTTCCTACATATCATCACAAGAAATGATTCCCGTATCATTTGCATAGCCAAGCATACTTTGGATAATCTATCTTGAATGTTGACGAAGAGAACCCTCTATCTAATACCAATGATGACGTTGCACTACCTCATCATGAGGACCGTAACTCCCTCCTTAAAGGGGACACTATTCAAATCTCCATAGATACTACATCCTCTAAAAAAGTGATCAAAATCAGGAAGTGTCTCTCTTTAAAAGAAGTGGACGAACACTCTAATCGCTTATGTTCTCATCCTGACATATTTTCTTGGATATATGAGGATATCCTTGGTATGTATGAATCTATAGTGGTTCACAATATTGTCCTATGTCCAGATGCCAAGCTAGTTAAGCAAAAAATTTGAAAGATCAATCCTAGGGTGGCATTAATGGTCAAGACTGAGATAGAGAAACTATTGAAAGGAGGCTTTATATGTCCTATTGATTATTCCCCTTGGATTTTGAATATAGTCACTATTAATCCTGACGGCTGTATTCGCATATGTATCAACTTTTGAGATCTTAACAAGGCTTCTCTTAAAGATGATTTTTCACTACCTAATATAGACATGATTGTCGACTCGACTGTAGGCCATGCATTGCTTTTTTTCATGGATGGCTTCTTGGGTTATAATCAAATCTGTATTAATCTAGATGATTAATACAAGAAATCCTTTACTACCCCATGGGGTACTTTCTGTTATGTGGTCATCCCCTTTGGGTTAAAGAATGTAGAAACCACTTACCAATGGGCGATGACCCTAATATTTCATGATTTTATCCACAAGATTTTAGAAGATTACGTCAATGACATATTGGAAAAATCGACCACTCGTCAAGATCATCCCAAGAACCTACGTCTTATTTTCAAAAGACTCTGACTCTATAAAATGAGACTAAACCCCCTTAAGTGTGTCTTTGGTGTTGACACCGACAAGCTTCTAGGGTTTATAGTCTCTCATCGTGGGATCAAAGTTGAAACTAAAAAGATTGATGCCATTGTTAACATGCCTCCACCAAGGAATATTACTGAGTTGCAAAGTTTATAAGGGAAGATTCAGGTGATTCACAGATTCATATCTCAATTGGTTGATTGTACCTTTCCTTTCACTCACTTATTGAAAAAGGATGTTCACTTCATGTGGGATGAGGAATGTCAAAAAATCTTTGAGTCAATCAAAGCCTATTTAGCCAATCCACCTATATTGATGTCAACTATACAAGATAGACCCTTTCTACTTTACCTAGTTGTGTCACCATATGCTTTGGCAGCTCTTTTAGCTCATTATGACAACACTAGGAAAGAGAGAGTGGTCTACTATATTAGCCACATCTTGGTTGACTATGAAACCCATTATTTTTCCATGGAAAAAAAATTCCTTTTTCTCGTCCTTGCTACGTAGAAGTTGAGGCACTATCTCCTCCATGCTGAAACACACAACATAGTAAAAACAAATCTTTTAAGACACCTATTTTCCAACACCGACCTAGCAAGGAGATTAGTGAAATGGGTTATGTTGCTTTCTTAGTTTGGCATAAATTTCATTACTTATAAATCGATAAAAGGTCAAGCGGTTGCAGATCAACTAGAAAATGCTCCCTCATCTCACTCCTTTCCTAGCTTGGATTTATTTCCTGATGAAAATATTTTAGTAATCAATCACAACACTAAATGGAAAATGTATTTCAACAGATCAAGGTGTCAAACTAGTTCTAAAGCGAGCGTGGTTCTAATATCCCCTGAGGGTAAACCAGTCCCCTTATCCTTTCGACTAGATTTCCCTTGTACTAATAACATCATTGAGTACAAAGCCCTTATAGTTGGCTTATGTGCCATGATTGTGCTAAAAAGAAAACCTCTCCATATCATAGGTGACTCTAAACTTATAGTAAACCAAATAATAGGAACCTATCAAGCCAAGCAAAGTTGTCCCGGTACCAGGACCTTGCCTTATCTTTTCTTAAATAGTTATCTTCCTTCACAATAGATAGTGTCCCTAGGAGAGAGAATAGACATGATGATGCCATGGCAAGTGCAAATTCCTTGGTACCTTCTGAGGAAGATACAAAAGAATAGCATTTCATGGTTCAAGTCTTGCGAACCCCTGCAGTTCCTGAAGAACCTGAAGGTGAGTACCCTCTATGTTTCCATGTAGACTCTGGGGAATGGTTTTCTAATATCTATAACTATCTAAAGACTGGAAACTTCCCCCATAGTGTGACAAAGAATGACCAGACACATGTAAGGAAGCTCTCAATTTTCTATGTTATCCTATTTGATGTCCTTTATAGGAAATCCTATAATGGCTTGCTTCTTAGGTGCCTTACTAAAGTTGAAATACCCCTTTCCCTTAAGGAAGCTCATGGGAGTGGAAATTTTGGTGGTGAATACTTGGAAAGAAGACTAATACACATGGGATACTATTGGAAAATGATGGAACAAGATTCCTTTGACTTTGTCAAAAAGTGCCCTCAATGTCAGCAACACAGTTGTCTCATTCATGCATCTAGCCAAGAGTTACAAAATAAAACTTCCCCTTAGCCATTCGCTAAGTGGAGGTTGGATATTATTGGAAAGATATCACCTCCCTCTTCCAAGGGACATGTCTTTGTCATTACCGCTATGGATACTTCACGAAATGGGTTGAGGCTATCCCGCTTTGATCAACAAACACAAAAGCTATCTGTAGTTTCCTTATGAACAACATCATTTCTTGATTCGGACTGCCCACTATGCTTGTTTCTGACAATGGTACACCATTTAAGAACAAGGAAGTGAAGTAGTTCCTAAAAAAATTCACATCCAACATAGGTTTTCCACGCCATACTATCCGTAATTTAATGGTCAAGCGGAAGCGTCTAATAAAACTCTTGAGCTTATTCTTTGTAAAACGTTAACAAACATGGTAAAGATTGGCACATTCAACTGAAAAACGCTTTATGGGCCTATCATACGAGTTTTTGTATGGCTACAAGAATGATTCCCTATAACCTAGTGTATGGTGCCGAAGCTATCATGCCTTTGGAGTTGGAAATTCTATCTCTACGGGTTTCCCTTAAGGGGCTAATTGATAATGAGACTTATCGAGTTAACTGTTTGCATCAGCTCAAGATGCTCGATGAATGTTGTTTATGAGCCCTCGAACATATTAAAGCTTATCAAAGGTGGTTATCTCGAAAATACAATCAAAGTGTAATTCCTAGAACATTTAAAATAGGAGATTTGGTCCTCTATGAAAACCATAGAAATGTAAATGCACCGCCCGACTAGAGAGGAAATTTTAGTCCTAACTGGTTAGGGCCTTACATTATAATCTTTGTATATGGTTCAGGAACCTATGGGTTATCATCCATGGATGAAATTCCTTTAAAAGAACTTGTCAATGTGATGCATCTTCGTAGATATTATGTATAGAGTCCTATGTGTCATCTATGTGGTGTTCTCTCTATAGAAGGGAAGTAGCACTATGTATGTTGACATTGTTCATTAACACATTATGACAATTTTGTGTGTGTGTCCATTAGATCATCATTGTATTTAATTAACATACAGATATGTGTGTTTATCAAATCATGTTAGCATTTAATATGGGCATACATCCACATGAGAATATAATATCCTTAGCATAAACATATGTGAAGAAAACAAAGAGCATACATATCTAGATAAACAATGCCATGAGACCAGAATCGATGTACCCATATATATATATATATATATGCAATGTATGTATCCAATGTCATGTACATGTATCAGGCCACTACTATAAAAAATGAGTGGTTGTTGAATATATGTCTATACAAAAACATCTACAAGTATATATGAATGTATATGAATCTCGCTACAAAAAATGATATAAATGAAGCTGATGATGAACCCCTGATCACTACGGTGTGTGGCTCCCAAAGCCCTCTAGCTCTGGCAGATGCTCTGGAAGCCATGGGAGGGGTTGGATGATGGTCATGGAGTGTGAGTGATGTGAGTGTGATATAGACATAGTTGTTGGCATCCCCCTAATCTCCCCCTAAAGAGAAGATATCATCAGCTATGCCCCTCACAACTGATTACACAGTCCCTGAACATCTGCCAGGATCACAATCGTCGACTTCCCTCAAAGGTCATCGAGATGACTTTGGAGGGAATCATGGACCTACTTGGCAGCATTAGCCCTCCTCACTGTCATATCTCACTCAATGAGCACCATCCACAACTCCCCCGAAAGCTAGTCACGATGCCCTCTAGTAGCCATCAACTCTATAGTGAGCTGGACGATCTTTACACCCCGCTCCTCATAAGCAGTCTGTAGGTGTGCAACTAGCTCAAAACTGGCAGCATGACATCCAGCAAATTTCGGTCGGTATGCCTCGAGCACTAATCCCTGAATCTATATAGCAGGGGAAACCTCTGAAATACACTGAGCTATGAGCCTAGCCCATCCCTATGCGTCCTCTGCAACCATAGAAAAGGAAAAAGGTATCAATATCACATGGCATGTATAGTTGTATATATCATAAAACTAAAACTACAAAACCTAAAATAATGAATAACGTATACATGGGTCCCCTGGCTGCCATGACAGCTCAGGGTCAGGATTAGTGTTGCGACCTACACCGCTAGTCTTGGTGGCTACTTATGGTGCCACTAGCATCGTAGTTGTAGAAGAAGACTGTGGTACCAAAGAGATAGGTGTAGCTAGGTTGTATTTGACCTCCTCTATCGCATCAACCTCGGTGCTGCCACCTCCTCCTATGGTACCTCCTCCTCCCCTCCCTACTGCCAGTCTCTCCTATCTTGCAGTAGCTAGGAGGGCAAGTCCCCCTGTGGACTAGGATCTCCTCTTAGAGCATCCTCACCGAAAACAGGAGCAGGATGGTGCCTCTCCCACCACCATGTGAAGTCAACTACTACCTCAAAATTATCTACCATCAATATAGGTGGTAGATCATGGTTGGGCTCATCATTATCTAAGGGGACAATATCCATAATAGTGGGGTGAGGGAAATCCCCAACCCTCACCACACTCTTATGGGCCCTGGTATATGTGGGCATGTCTGCCAGTATGGTTTGTGGTCGACCATGCTACCACATGACCCAACTCCAGTAATAAGGTACTACCACAAAATCCCTTTGGTTGACCAAAAAATGATCCTGTTATAGGTTCCTTAGGTACCTGTTGTCATCCACCCACCTGAAAAATTGGTAGGGTATCCGTCAGACCCCATTCGCAGTGAGAGTGTCAAACTATAAATGCCAAAACTATAGGTCTCCAAACCTCCACTGGCTCGTCATGTCATACTAGTGGTCCATGCAGATCTGATATGTCCGTCACTAGGGAAAACCGATTGGTCAAGTACACATGATGTGGGAAAAGGCCCACATCTACAAAAGAGTGCACATTGTGAGGTTGCGGTACTTAGTGTACATACTAGCCTAGCTCCTAGTAGAGGTGTACAAGCCTATTGTTCCCCTAGGATAAAATGGTCCTACGCTCCACCATCTCCCTGATCGTATGGATAAGGCCCCCGTGTAGGTGTGAGCCTCGCCCATCTATCGCAATTTGAAAGGCAACTATCAAACCCATGACTCAACGGATCAATGGTGTTGTGGTCCTCGCATGGTCATACCAGTGCGTATAGATATGACCCATGCCGTCACCATTGTTAGTCCTTCCTGTGTAGTAGAGGACACCCTTTGACCACTCCCACGCCGATCTCATATCATCGAGAGTCGCCCACCATCCGTGAATGGGTAGCCCAAGGATTCGATAGACGTCCTTGAGAGTAATGGTCATCTCTCCACATGGTAGTTGGAAAGATGACATAGTGGCATCCCACCACTCCATAAGGATCGTCAACATCTACTCGTGATATCTCATCTCTGGCATGGTGAACACATGCCAGAGACCAACCCGCTCTAAGAGCGTGACCTCATCATCTGATAGGCGGTTCCTCTGCTTGCGAACAAGCCAAAATGCTCGCCCACCAGGATGCTCTCAAATCTTTGGGTACTATGGCGCGTGTCTTGGATGACAACGCAAATTTTGGATGAGGGCACAAAAAAAGACGCCTGAACACTTCACCGATGGGAAAATCCTAAAAAATATCAAAAAAATATGATAAACAGGATTTCGCGGCCTACCTGGTCCACCTCATGACCATCGACGATGTCCTGGCGTAACTTCTCCAACCTCAGCTCCTTGTACTTTCTCCTTCTAGGAATTTTGCTGACTTTTCTCTCATAAAATTCAAAAAAATTCTCATTTTGAATAGTGAAAATGACCCTTCTAGGGGCCCACCTAGGTATATATAGGCCCCCCTGGGGCCCATTTTTCCTACGACTTGTGGCTTCCCTGTTTCTCCTGAATTTCCCCCACTATGCTTGGGGAAAACTCAGTAGGGGGCATAAGGTCATCTCTTGATCATATTTTTCTTTCAAATTGATGACTTTTTTCCTGATCATTCCTCTCTTTGTGGTAGCTTTCTTCTGATTTTTTTTAAAACTCACCTACAATTTGAGTTTTGTAGGTTAGAACCTTGAAAAGTTTTTGTGACCATTCTGATACTATTTGTTGAGCTCGTACATTGGAGGTACCTTCAGTTCCAATTAGCTCAGTTGTAGTAGCCGCTATGGTCTTTTTCTATTTGGACACAAATCCTTAAAATTCAAAACTTTGGGAGAAAATTTTCTACTTTAGTGAGGTTGATTTTTCAAAATCGAGCCCACTAAAGTGGGGGGAAAATGGAATATCATAGAATTGCACCTAGGGGAAATTCCATATTTTGACATTTATGCCTAGCATTTATGGCACCTTGAGATATTAATGACAAAATCCCATGAGTCAGAATTTCATGATTCTAACTCCATGTGGACAATTGGTTGTGCAA
This sequence comes from Sequoia sempervirens, assembly GCA_007258455.2. Classification (NCBI taxonomy): domain Eukaryota; kingdom Viridiplantae; phylum Streptophyta; class Pinopsida; order Cupressales; family Cupressaceae; genus Sequoia; species Sequoia sempervirens. Next base: position 271,315 of record VDFB02056127.1, read on the forward strand.
CAAAAGCCTAGTGATGCATTTCCTAAGAATACAGGCCTTGGATGAATGTGCGGCATGTAGACATCTGCATGGTGCGCTAGCATCCCGTCCATTTCCCAAGTTTAAAATGTAGAATCTGGAAGGTTAACCCTTGAGACATGTGTCCTAGCAGTTACACTCTGAAAGTTACGACTCTTTGCCACCCCCTGCAAGCATTAAAACCTCTTTTTTCCTTCCATTTGGAGGTTGGAATACATCACACTAACTCTCTCTCCACTTGATCCAACTTTGAGACTTCCTCTTCTTTGATAGTACTACATTCACAAGCAAAGTCATGTCGGACTAAGGTCCCCCAGCAGCAATAGAAGCTCTCAAGCAAGCACTCAGCGATGTGTCTATGTGCTCTGGAGAGGGCCTTGTCCCATGGGTAACGCTCTCTCTCACTCACTTTCGTTTTGTACTCCTTTTTTTACTATTTCATGGTGTGGGTTCTACTCCTGAGTGGGTATTGCTTTCACCATACACTTATCATGGTGTGGGTTCTACTCTTGAGTGGGTATTTCTTTCACCACATGCTTTGTTTATTCCTTTAGCATTCCTTTCCAACTTGGTTGTCCGTGGAGGTGGGAACACCAAAGCGGGGTCTAACTGAGGTAGGCCCCTACACAGCCACCCAAAAACTTTCTCCTTGGTCTTTTGTGTGTAGGTTAAGAAAAAGAGCTTGGTGTGAAGATTCAAACATTCTAAGAAAGGTAAGCTTTCCCTAAGTATCTTTGTATTTACTTCAACATTTGGTGTTCTGATTAGTTAAATACTCCCGTATAGACTCTTCCTGAGTTTGGAAGTGAGGTTTATTCCTATTTGTTGAGCTCCTGAGCTCTTTGTCTCTCAGCACACCAACGCATCTTTCAGATGACAGTGCGTCACATTGGAATTCGAGAACTGCATTGGCATCCTCTAGCCGAGAGCTCTCTCTTTTGAGATAAGAATCCTCCAATCTTGCTCCCTCAAGATCTTTAATAGTCTTAGCTGGAAGCATAACTGAATCCCGGTTCTTTGTTATTTCATTAATCTATTATTCTGAGGTGTATAAGGGTAGTTCATTCCTTGGTGATCTTTCGAGAAAGGAGAGACCCATGTGCAGCGAATCCCTCTTATATCACACAACTTAAACACTAAGCATAAATCAACATCTACAAAAAACATTAACAGTTGGACTGAAAATGAATGATAGAAATGGAAATTCCAACAAACAGAAATGAAACTACTATGTCTTTCTTGGCTACAGGAATAGTCATAGAACTGACTTTCAGTGGCTGCAAGAATAGACAGTTGTTGAAAATGAAACTAACTACTAAACATAAAATAACTTCTAAACTAAATAGGTGGAATTCTAACTAATCGCTTAGAGCTATGACCTAGAGATTGGACATTTGCACTAAGTAGCTATCCTACTCATCATGAAGGTGCATTTCATTGTCAACCCAAGGACGTAAACTTGAAATGGGTTAGCACTGTATGTGCACTAGGACTCCATTGTAATCATCCATAAACTAGGAAAGAAACAATACTGGATATTGAATGATGGAAAGAAATCAACTTAAACACTAAGCATAATTCAACATTTGCACTAAACATTAACAATTGGACTAAAAATGAATGATAGAAATGAAAATTCCATCAAACAGATAGGAAACTACTATGTTTTCCTTGGCTACAAGAACAGTCACATAATAGAATTTCAGTGACTGCAGGAATAGACAGTTGTTGAAACTGAAACTAACTGTTGAACAAAAAATAACTTCTAAACTAAATAGGTGGAATTATCACCAATTCGGCACCCTTGAGTGAGTCTCCCTTAAGCTAACTCAAATGCAACAACTCAAAATATCATATTATTTCTTGAAAACATGATTGCAACATCTCAGAAATATGACTACATTACTAAAATTGGAAAATGCAAGTACAATCTAAAAATATCCAACCTTATGAAAAGGGGCATCTAACCATTATTTATACAAAGAAAGACTACTGATTAACCCTAACTACTTAGGAAGTTGACTCCATCAAAATAGGAGGATGCCACTTATTGAAAGCATAGAAAAAGATGGAGGAAGTTATGCATGCACTAAATTGGTCAAAGCAGACTTGCTCCAATGGGAATATAGCACAACACACTTCCTAGATTTGCTCAACAAATGAATATGACCATTAAAAAGGTAGTTACATTCTTTTATTTGAATTAGGAATTTCCCTCCATGAGAGTTTTCCCTCCTTTGGCCTCTTAATGATCATCTTCTTGACTTTCTTGGTAACCAACCAGCTGGCAAGAGTTTCTCCCACTTGGTAGGCTTCGTTGACATCAACATTTTTAGTGGAAACCTACATAATAACATTATCATGCACAAATAGTTGCATATCTATAATTACCTGACCAACATTCATTCAACCACTTGTAAAATCAACATAGATAATTCACATAGCATGATAATGTCATTAAAAGTCACAAGGATAAACTTATACCCAAGGTCTATGGTTTTAAGGAAAATATCAACAACCAAGTGTCAAAGTCTATGATAGCAACAACAAATATATATAATGAACCCTATCAAAATTGAGCCATTAATTGGGCTCATCATTCCCCCCAACCTAATTTTTTGTTGGTCCTCCAGCAGAAGGAGCACTATTCTTTTGCCTAGTCAATTCCCTGAAGTCACCAATTGCCAGCTATCCCACATCAGTCTCTGCAGTGTCCAAATTAGGATCCCAATAGAATCTTTGTTTATTCTCCATCTGTTCCATCTTGCCCTTTCTATAGCTATGTCATACTGGTAACACTTGTAATCTGGCACAAGCCACAATAGTGTAGGTGTCTAAAATGTTAATGGAATCCAAAACTACTGTCTCAACCTTCCAATCTGTATGTATATGTCAACTTGTTTGCATGTTGCAGCATAGTTCTGTAAAGAGTGGGGTTCAACTTGTTTCAACTCATCTGGCAAACTATTCCACCTCTATTCTAAGTACCCCATTACTGATTTCCTATAGTTTCAACTACCTTCTCATATTCCTTGTAGCCTTCTTCTCTAATAGGCATGATCCTCCTAATGTAGCTTGGACAGTAAAGAATTGTGTGCAATGTTTGGAAAATGTTTGTAGGGTTACTAGATTCAACTCTGAGGACCAAGGGAGTATGAAATTCTCTTTCCCTATAAGTCCTAAACTGCTGACCCCAGCTAATTTCATTCTAAATCTAGGACATAAATGCTCTTAAATGGAGATCTCCAATATACAGTAAGGGATTCCAATCATGATCATTAGTCATAACATAATTATGCAGATATAGTTCACACAACTAATTTTTAACATCAAGAGGGGAAAACTGATAAGCCTGGAAAAATTCATGTGGAGTGTCAAGAGAAGGACTCAAACCTAAAATAATCCTTAACAGTTTAAAGGAAATATTTTTCTCCTTCAAATGCAGGGCATACACTCTTGGAGGAGTTCTTCATGCCAGCATTTTGGGTATTAAATCTACCACATTGTCTACCTTTTCCTTCAAGGCATCAATCTTTGCATTCTTTTCTTCAATCTATGTATTTTTGTTTTTAATCTCAACCTATAGCTTGTGTTTTGCCTTTTTCCATTCCTCCTATTTTATTTGCATCTCACTCCATAGTTTTAGAGCTACATCATTCCATGAAAAGGCAGTAGGTTTATGTGTTCCTAACAAAATCTTCCTTTGCACTGATTCTTGCTATTCAAACAACAACAGTTGCAGTGATTCTGGTTGCTCATTTAGCTCATCCCACTCTTGCTACAAGAATTCTTGATTCTCATGTGGCTCTTGGTCCTCATCCTGCTCTTGATTCTCAACCTATTTTGCGATGGCAACAATCTCTGCTAATCTTATACTTGCTTGTTCTTCAAATATATATTTTTCTTCAACATTCGCTCGCCCCATTGGGGCTTTCGTTTCCTCCCTAGATGTTTTTCTAAGTTTAGGGCTTCTCTTTGGAGGTATACTAGCAATTGGCCCAACTGGTTTTGATTTCTTAGGAGGGTTTTTACCTTTTTCTTCAGCTACAGGAAGAACATTGTTATCAGCCTTTCATTTCCTAGGGCTTGGTGTTTCTTTTTCTACCATTTGCTTCTTGGCCTTCCCCTTTCTCATTTCTGCCTCTTTCATTTTCTCATGTTCTTTCCTAATGGAAGCCCTAGTTCGAATTGAGGTTTTGGGAAGAACATTAACATCAAAGTCTGAGGATGAACTTTCCTCATCTAAATATTCTGACTCAGAAGAACCAATTTCGATAGCTTGCTCAGTTTTAGGAGGGTTTGAACTAGGGTTTACACCAGAGGTTGATGCTCTAGGAGTGGTTTCAACATACCTCTCTTCCCTACTAACCCTACGAGGTTGAAAATAACCTCTAGGATGTACATTTTTTGGTTTAAATTGATCAATGTTTTCAAATTCCTCCCCTATCATATCAGACACCTCTTGCAAAGATTTCTCTACCAACAATTTTATTAAACAATAATGAGAGACAAAATTATCCTTACCTTTTTTCATTTCAACTGCCATGATTTCCAAGAGGTGATACAACACATTGGGGATGTTCATTCTTCTTCCATGCCTCATATGGTTCAGGAGCTTGAAGTGCACAGAATGGAGGCATGACTGGCGGCCCTCACAAGTAATATACTTGACAATGTGGATGGCTATTTGTTTCCATGGCTCTGGTAGATAAGTTATCTTCGTACCTTGCTTATCTACAACCAATGGAGGCTCACTGGGTTCAATAAATTTAGCCACGATTGTCCTTACATCTCTGGTAGCAGGGTATGGCTCTCTATCGGTAGGTAAACCTATTACCTCTATAATTCTTTCCTCAATAGCGATCACCTCTAACCCTTTTACTATTGCCTTCCCTTTAGAGAGTGTTTGTGCAAATTCTAGTGCAATCTCCTCATTATAGGTATCAAGTTTCAGGAAATAATCTAGCCAACCACAATTCCTGAACTCTACCAAAGAAGGTGCATCCTGTATTACCACATCATGAACTGTGGGTTCATTCCTAATTAGTTGACCTCCCATTGTTTTAACTTCCCGCAATCAAACAAGCACTTCAGCTAAGTTTCCTTTTCCTACAATATCTTTCTAAAACCCCCAACTTCTTCTTCCTACAATTCTTTTGTAGTGTTGATGCTAATATCATGTAGCTCTCCAATTTACCTTTTTGGGTGGCGTTTAAGATTATGACTAAGGAAATAAAGAACAATAAATGAAGGTTATTATCAAGAAAAATGGCGGCAGTCCAATGTCCTATCACACATGCAAGTCATCATTTCAACATTTCATTCAAATTGGCTCATTTTAAATTCGCTGACATGGATGACACGTGGGCTTGTGAGTTGACACTGCCTCCCAAACCTAATTAGAGCATGTATCCACACAGGCTGGGTGGTAATTATGACTTAATAGGGCAGAATAGAATTTTATGCTATGTGAAATATCCACATTAAATTATAGTAATTAAAGAAATGCACTTAGAGGTAATTAAGATATAACAAATTGTCACGTACATACCTGAAAACATGGAGTATCTTTGCAAAGAATGTGGAGAAAGTACTAGTTAACTTTTAAAAACAGGATTGAGCAATTAATGTAGTGGTGATGGAATGAAGTGATGGCTAAGTGGAGTGATGGTGGAGTTATGACAGAGAGAGAAGATGGAGATGGATGGGCGGATGGGTGGATTAGTGAAGAAGTGGATTCCCACAAAAGTGGAAATATTTATTATGAAGTGATTGCATGTGTACTTAGATCAGTCAGAAGTAGGGACACTAGGTCTGCTTCCTTCGGCTACAGGAAGTTCAGAGGTTTGATGTTGGTTAAATTTCTGCATGAATTCCTCCTTGGACGTTGGTTTATGATATAATCTCGAATGGTGGTCATTGACCAAAAGTTTGAATATAATAAGGTTAATGGTTGTGATTTGTACAACACTGTTGGGAAAGACTTATGTAACTTCATACGGTCCAACCATCTAGTTCGCAATTTTCTTGCATTATCTTGATACCTGGAATCATAAAGGAGTGCCTAGTCACCAGGCTGGAACTTATTTTCCTTTATGTACCTATCATGCCATTTGACCCTTTGATTTTGTACTATCTCAGTATGATGTAGGGTTGTCTTTCTCATCTTGCATCCCAATCCACCATTATCACACTTTCAAGCTCATCTTACATCCCATCATGTATCTTCATCTCCTTTTCCATCCAAGGAGCAACATCACAAATCACATCAAGGGCCAACCAAGGAACAACTTGACAAGGTATAATTGTTTCATTCTATCTTCTTTGTTCAAATTCAACGTTTTTCCCAATCTTAAGGTGTTAGGTGTTCTTCATTGTTTCTTGCATTTTTGTTGTTGCTGCACATTTAGGAACAAGGATTTTCACCTGATCACATTTATGGCACACTTGGTGGGACTCACAAATGGGCCTTTTGCTCTCAATTTTTTTATTGTTTCATTGTCTATAGGTTCAGGTTGTAGAGAGGTGTACCTGTCCTCACAAATAGGTGGACCTGCCCATAGAGGGGCAGACCTGCCCACCTAGAGGTGGACTTGCCCTCCACAAAGCCCAAAAACAACAGGTTTTCCAACCTTAAGTAGAGGGGAAAACCTACCCTTGCCAAGGGGTGGACCTACCTACCTAGGGGTGGACTGCCCACCCAGAGGCGAACCTGCTCAAACAGAGGGGAAAACCTGCCCAAAAACAACATTTTCCAAAAGGTAAAAACTATATTTTAAGCATTGTTTTATGTTGTTTTGAGTATTTTTGACCCCCTACCATGTGTTTTTTGTGTCTGTGCAAGGATTTGACTAGTGTTTTGTGGAAATCAAGAAACAAATTACTAACAAGTTTCTTGCAAGGCCATTCATTTTAAAGCTTTCATTAGCTTTTTGTTATCATTTTTCATTAATTTAGGCACATAGTCTAATTAGGAGGAGGTCAAATTTATATTGGGTGTCATGTTTGTGGTAAGCTATTGATGTATCCAATCCCCTTGCACCATTTGGAAATCCTAGGTAAAGAGAAATCATAGCTTACCAAGTCCTTTGAGTCACCTTTTTTTATTTTTCTTAGGGGACCTGCTTGGAGATTTCATCACCCCAAGGGACGATCCCAACCACACATATCGGTGGGGTATACAAAGGGGGGAGGCCAAAGATATACCCCAATCTAGCCATGCCATTATTAGCAAAGCGTTGGGATGACATGAAGAGTTGGTCTGAGCCTTTAGTATCTCGCTAAGGTTCCTGACTCACACTTGTGACAAGCTAGTGTTCACAGTTTGGACCTCACGTACCGGGTGTATACTGAGGACTCCCTAGCTACCTTATTTATCCTAGATAGAGGAATTTGTTGGCCATACCCATTCTACTAATCTTAGGATTGTGTTGTTTGAATTGTTTTCTTTGTGCAAAACCAATGATTTTCTATTTAGTCAAGTCAGCCTTATCCTTTGATTGTTGTTCATTGTATCTTGGGTCCTTTTCCATAGTCATTTTTTCAAAAATCAAGTTTAGATTTGTGCAGAGGGGTGGGCTTGCCCTTACAGAGGGGCGGACCTGCCCTACCAGGGGTGAACCTACCCTTTGTCTCAGTCCATTTTCAGCCTGTTTTTGTCATATTTTCCCAAATTTTTGTAACAAGCATACCTGCCCTAGTCGTGGCATACCTACCCTTGGACAAGCATACCTGTCCCTTGAACAGTCAATTTTATCACCTATTTCATCATTCTGAGCACCCGTTTCATCATTCTGAGCACCCATTTCATCATTCTGATCACTTGTTTCCCCATTCTGAACATTCGTACATCCATTTCGAGAATCCATTCCCTGCCCTGAACATTCATCCTCTTCATCCAAACATCCATTTCCTCATTTCGTGCACCAATTTACCTATTCCAAAAAGCTATTTTTGCTCATTTTTCATTGAATAGGTAGACCTTCCCTTGGATGGGAAGACCTGACCTTGGATAGGAGGACCTGCCCCTTTTAGTTGGGCAGACCTGCCCTTGAATAGGCGTACCTGCCCCAAATAGTTGCTTTTGCCTATTTTTCACTGAATAGGCAGACTTGCCCTTGGATAGGAAAACCCGCCCTTACCAAGGGGCAGACCTACCCATAGAGGGGTAGACCTACCCACCAAGGGGTGGACCTACCCAAAATAGAGGGGCAGACGCACCCAAAAACAACATTTTTCACCCTTTGTTTAGTCATGCCGAGCACCTATTTGCCCGTCATCAACAATTTTTTGTAAGTCATCTTTTCATTGACCAAACCACATGGGCACTACTCAGAACATCATTAGAGTCCATATCTATCATCAAACCATCCATCCCACTCATCTGGACTTCATTTTGAGGGTTTTGATTTTTATGTCGAAACTTTCGGATGCCATAACTTTTGACTCAGGTGTCTGATTGGGCTGAAATTTTACGTGTGGTTCCATTATGAGGTGGCATATGGATTCCCAACCAACCTTAAGTCTATTGGACCCTGTTTCGACACATTTTCGGGCCTTCAAACTTTCATCTTGACCCTCAAAATCACAATTTAGTGTTTTTTTTTCAATTTTTGAAAAATCATTTTCATTAATAACTTGGAATGCATGTCTCAGATTTGGGATGTTAGTTGGAAATTCATCCTATCTTATTTTTGGGTATTTTTTTGGAAAAATTGGACTCTCAACGGTATGTTTGTGAAGTTTCATAAAATGGCAAAATTTGACAATTTTTGAAAACTGCCAAATCTAGTAAAAATTTGATTGTCAACACCTTGCGTCATCTAGTTAAAACCCCTCAACTTGGTTTAGAATCAATCATATCATTTCCTCTAATATAATCCCAATTTGAGCTTTGGTCCATCAGAATTCTCGCAAGATCATTCATCTATCATCCAAATCACATATAGAGCATCTTTGGGTTAGGTATCCATCATTGCTTTCCTCCATCCAAATCCTCTGAATTTTGTTTGAAGTGGTTACCCAAATTTATCTAGGTATCTAAATCTTATTTTCATCATCCATAGCTTCTTAGGATCATCATTTTTCCTAAGCTAGTCATCATCATCAACCTAATCAATCCACTTTCAATCACAAAGTGGATTATGTGCCGCAATCATCCATTTATCTTTTAATCTGATCAATCAGTATCCTAACTCACCTAGGGTAACCTTTGAATGGGGTTTAGAATCCCTCTCATAACCCTATCTAATCCATCATTTGATCATATCAATCATTTCGTTAATCGATCTTATCTGATCTAATCCAACCATATCCCTATCTAATCATTTTCGACCCAATCAATCTACTTCCATCTCGAAGTAGATTCGGTGTCGAGATCATCTTTGGTAATCATTTTCAATCATCAAAATCAATCCCATCGCATCATCCAATCATCCTAATCTGTCTCCTTGTTCCAAGAGTCAATCTCCCAATCTGCGCATTGGTTCATCCATTGCGATCAATCGTTTACTCATTTCAATCTTTCATTCATCCATTCCGAACATTCGTTCACCCTTTTCAATCATTCATTTACTCATTCTGAGTAAATTTTCATCCATTTAAAACCTCCTTCTATCATTTCAAACTCTCGTTCAACCATTCTAATCAATCATTTACTTAATTCAAGTTTTCATTCATCAATTCTGAACATTCATTCTCTCCATCCAAGCAATCATTCATTCATTTTGATCATCCATTCACTCGTTCTGAGCAATCATTTATCCATTTCGAGCATCTATCTCCTTGTTCCAAGAGTCAGTTTCCCATTTTGAGTGTTCGTTTACTAATTTTGACCAATCATTCACCCCTTCTAAACAATCATTTCCTTCTTCGGACCAATCATTCATCTATTTTGAACCTCCTTCTCTTGTTTCGAGTAGTTGTTCACCCCTATTGATCATTCATTTACTCATTTTGAGTAATTGTTCAGTCATCCCAAACCTTCGTCTCCTCATTTCGAAAGTTTTTCATCCATTCTTAGTAGCCATTTACTTGTTCTGAGTAGTCATTCATCCCTCTCAATCATCCATTTACTCATTCTGCGTAATCTTTCATCCATTCCAATTTTCCATCTCCTCATTCTCAGAGTCGTTCATCCATTGTTAGCAGTCATTTACTCATTCCAAGTAATCATTCATCCCTCTCGATCATTTGTTTACTTGTTCCAAGTAATCTTTCATCCTTTTGAATTTTCATCTTCTTGTTTTGAGAATCATTCATCCATTGTGAGCATCCACTGACTCATTTTGAGTAGTTTTCCATCCCTCTCGATCATTCGTTTACTCATTCTGAGTAATCATTCATTCATTTTGAACCTTAATCTTCTTATCCTAAGAATCATTCATCCATCGTGAGCAGTCATTTAGTCATTTCAAGTAGTCATTCATCCCTCTCGATCATCTGTTTACTCATTTTGAGAAATCTTTCATCTATTTTGAACCTTCTTCTCTCATTCCAAGTAGTCATTCATCCATTTCTATCATCGTCTTCCCCATCCAAATCCCTTGAAATTTGTTTCAAGTTATTATCTGAATTGACCTAAGTGTCTGAATTGATCGTCATCATCAACATCTACTTAGGATTGTCATCCATCCTAAGTTAATCATCATCGTCGGCCCAATCAATCCACTTTTAATCTCAAGGTGGATTTGGTGTTACAATCATCCATTTATCCTTTAATCTGATCAATTAGTATCCTAAGTCACCTAGGGTAATCTCTGAATGAGGTTTACAATCCCTTTCATCATCCTATCTGATCCATCAGTCAATTTTATCAATCATCAATCGATCTTATGCAATCCAATCGAGTCACATCCCTATCCGATCACCTTCGACCCAATCAATCTACTTCTATCTCAAGGTAGATTCGGTGTTGTGGTCATCCTTTGATAATCAAATCAGAATCAATCCCATCGCATCATCCAATCATCCAATCCCAATCTAAGCTTGACCTAAATCCTGACTTCAGGTTTAGTCCATTTTCATCTGAAATCTTTGATCCATCCTCTTTATCCTTTCATCATCATGAATCCTTATCCTCCATCAATAGTACTCAAGGGAAACCATAATTACGTTGACAACAATAGCGAAAGTCTTGTTGATCAAGAGGAATTCGACATAGATCCCCTTGATGTTATCATCGCTAGTAATATTTTGCCACCCTCTTTCCAAAATCTAATCACCCCTTCAAGCTATCCCATTGTGTCTTCATCCATGCCTAATCATGCTCCTTATGCTACCTTTGACAAGGGATATTCACTATCTTCCTCATCTGCATATCCATCATATCCTTCATCTACACCTTCTTGTCCTAATCCATCACCCCAATACTCATATTACAATCCCCCATCCATGTCCCCCTATCCTAATCTTTCTTCCTAGTTTTCCCATCCTAATCCTATATTCACACCTTTTTACCTTAATCCTATGTCCCCATCAATCTATCCTAATCCAACATCCAAGTCTTCCCATCTTAATCCACCATCCCAACACCCTTACTACAATCCACCATCCATATCCTCTTGTCCTAATCCACCATACCAATATCCCTATCTTAATTCCCCATCTACTTCCTCTTAGATCAAGCCACCATCCATGTCCTCTCACCCTAATTCACCATACCAATGTCCCTACCTTAACCCTCCCTCCAGTCCTAATCCTCCATCTACTCCTAGTCTTGTATCCAATCCCATTCCTCCATCTAACCCTAGTCCACTAATCCCTAATCCTAGTCCTCTACTAATCCCTAATCCTTCATCCACTCCTACCTTGCCATCTTAGCCTAGGGTATGCAAGTTTCTCACTCTAGAAGTTCTCCAAGGACTTATGACAAAGAAGACAACCCCCACTCCACACATTGTAGTCGTGGAACCATGCTATCTTGATCAATCATCTACGGTCACTAGTGATGAGACCCTTCTCACCACCAATCAAACCGTTGAAACAATCACACCCACCAAATCCATTGAGCCCGCATCTCCTACATCGAGAGCCACTGAACCCATCAAAGATAACCAAACCCCATCACTATCTTCTACTCCTAGATCCACCCAATCCATTGAAGACACCCAAATCCAATCCACTTCTCCTACCCCTAGTATCACTGAAATCCATTCCCATGAATTCCTTGAATCCTCTATCCCTCCATCTTCCCCACTTGAAGAGTCCCTCCAACACCCTGTCATCCTACCATCCACACAAGATGAGTCATGCCAAGAGCTTGATCCAAATCATACCAGCATATCCCCTTCTATACATCAAGATCCTGTCATCCCATCTAGTCCATCTCAAGATCATAACCTCCCATCGGTTCCATCCCATGATCATCTTATCATTCAAGATCCGATCCCTTTGTTGCATGAGCCCTTATCACCTGTTGCCACAAATCCAAATCCAATCATATCACCTATCCCTCTCTTGATACCACCCATCAAGATGTTATCCCACCATCTCCATTTCTTGATCCTCCATCATTGCCTAAACCTACTATCCCCTCACAACTTGTATATCCCCTTGGTCTCTCACATTCTTCCATGGTGGTCTCCTTGTAGAAGAAAAACAAAGCATATACGCCACCCATCCTACCCCACCTAATAATGGACTCGCATCATTCTTCCATAATAGAAAAAATCCTATCATGGATCACATTCTTAGGAACATGAACTATAAAGGAAAAGGTCTAGGCCTTCATGAGAAAGGTATTTTAGAGCCCATCCTAGCCAAAGAAAAAATCTGCATGCAAGGTCTTGGACCTATTTCCCAAGACTCACAATCTAAAGATGTTGATACAACCTCTAGATGTCTTCAACAAACCTATTCCAAAAGAAATGTAGGCTCTTCCCATCACTCCACCAGATCATTTGTTTCCATCCCCCCTCCTTCATCATATCGCCTCAAAACAAACATCCATATTCCTCCTTCATCCACTCCATCCATTTTGGGTCCTTATGTCCCTCCATCTCCCATCATGCACCCCCTAGGTACTACATCAATTTTGGGCCCTTATATCCCAAAATCACCTCCTCCATCTCATCCTATTCATCCTTTCATCCATCCAACACCTATCCATGTCACCCATCATAAACATCCCACTCTCATGTCCCCTAATTGATGCAAGAGCATCCAATGGTGTAAGGGCAATCTTGCATCACCCAAAAATAGTTAAACTTCAAGTTTCTTAGTTGTTAGATGTTTTTACATTTTTGGATACCCTTTTCGTCATAATGAAATTCCCAATTTACGGTTTTTATTTTCTATTCTTGGGTTGAAAGATATTGCAGTTTTAGTTTCTTAGATTTGCACCTAAAAATCTTTCGAGTTGGATTTGAGGCACTTAGATTTCTTGGAACGGCCCTGAAACTTGCCAAAATTGGTGTAGCCAAAATCAAGCACGTTATTGACTTCGAGACCTTTCCAATGGTTCACGAATCAGAGTCCCAGATCAAAAGTTATGGCCCCAGGAAGTTGGCACACTTTCTAGAAGATACAATTGCAAATGTTCTTTTGAAATTTGAACTTAAAGTTGTAATTTTTTGGCACCAAACCGCCTAAACTCAAATTTGAATGTTATTTTGGCTCCAAACTAAAGAGCAGCTCTATTTATGGGCGGGTTTCTAATTTTTGGGTAACTTTTTGGGGACAAGCTCGCATATTGCGAAAGGGTGATTCTGTAGCTTTCTCTAACTTGCATGTGTTGTAGAACTTGGGGATTTGAGATCCTCTGCATGTAAGAGGCTCCATTTTCTGAATAATAAAATTATTCTCTTGTTTGTGGGTTATTTTCTAAGTCTCAGGCTGCGCCCTCATCAAGTGGTATCAGAGCAGGTTTTTTTGAGCATGTGGACAGATCACCGATCGTGAGGCAGTTCACACTAGGACCGTGGTTGTGGTTTGAGGTCAAGAAAGATGCCTCCAAGAGTGATGCCTAGTAGGTGGTGGTGCCAGAGGTGGTTGAGGTGACATAAATGTTGGTGGAAGAGATGCCCTAGCAGCCCTCCAAAGACATATTGATGCGTTACAAGAGCAGTTGAGAAGAGGGTTAAACCTGAGGGAGGAAAGTGAGGATGAAGGAGAGGAAGAAGGTTCAAATGTAGAAGAAGAAGAAGAAGCAATTGATCAAGACCAAATGCAGCTAATAAGGGCCATTTCGAAGATCGGGAAAAGACCCAGAGCAGAAGTCCCCAGTTATTCTGGAAGTTTGAACCCAGAAGATTTGATCGACTAGATCAATGAGCTAGAAGAATATTTTGAGTATGAGGAAATAGAGGACCCAGATCGGGTTAAGTTTGCAAAAATGAAGCTGAAAGGCTATGCCAGTATTTGGTGGAAAGAGGTCCAGTTGGAAAGAAATCAAAGAGGAAAAGGAAATATCACTAAATGGGATCACATGGTAGAGAAACTAAAGAAGCAGTTCATACCAGTGGACTACGAGTTAGATCTGTTGAAGAAATTGCAAGGGTTGAAGCAAGGAAGCAGATCTGTGAAAGAATATATTGAATATTTTCACAAGATAATCATTAGAACGGGCCACATAGAGGCCAATAAGGAGAAGGTAGCCCGATATCTTAATGGGTTACGACCGAGCATTCAGGAGGAGTTAAGCCTAGTCAGAATGACCACCATTGAGGAAGTGTATTAGTTTGCTCTGAAGGTGGAAGAGAAGCTGAACAAAAGATTTGATGGCAAGCAAAAAGGAGGAGGAGGTCAAAGTGGAAGGGGCAGTGGAAGACCTTCAGGAAGCCGAAATGATGATGAAAAGAAAAGTGAAGATGTGGGTACTAGCCAAAGCCAAAGAAATGACAACTTCTACTGCCCTCATGATCAAAACAATGGTGATCAAAGAGGTAGAGGATGAGGGAGATATGGACAAGGATCTAGGAGAGGTGGTTTCAAAGGAACGTGTTTCCAGTGTGGTGAAGAAGGGCATCGAACCTATGAATGTCCACAACACCAAGGAAGGGCAGACAAAAGGCTAGAAGGTCATGGAAGGGTTGCGCATGCAGATGAGGAGGCCCAATCTGAACATTCAGATGATGCTGAAAGAGGAGAAACCCTAGTGATTAGGAGAGCCCTGGTGACTGAGAAAAAGGAACCAGAATAGAGGAAGAATCTATTTCGCACAAGGTGCAAGTGTGAAGGAAAATGTTGTGATGTCATTATTGACGGTGGGAGCACCGATAATCTGGTTTCAGAAGAGATGGTCACAAAGTTGAAGCTAAAGAGGGAAAGGCACCCGCATCCGTATTGGATTGCCTAGTTACAGAAAGACCACAAAGTTCTGGTCAATGAGCAGTGCCTAGTAAAGTTCAAGATTGGGAGCTACCATGATGAGGTATTCTCAGG
>VDFB02056127.1:286813-312252 GCA_007258455.2 Sequoia sempervirens
TTTTTGGGGACAAGCTCGCATATTGCGAAAGGGTGATTTTGTAGCTTTCTGTAACTTGCATGTGTTGTAGAACTTGGGGATTTGAGATCCTCTACATGTAAGAGGCTCCATTTTTTGAATAATAAAATTATTCTCTTGTTTGTGGGTTATTTTCTAAGTCTCGGGCTACGCCCTCATCACTAATCAGGATCAACAAAGGCACATACCTACACATCCTCCATCTACACATAATCCCCATAATCCTACCTCCATCGCTCCACATCATCCATCTCATCATAACCATCCCATTGCTACTAAAATCACTTTTGATGTTAATGTGAAAATGCATAAATCTAAATATCCACATGAATCTAAAGCTCCTCATGTCCCCTTGAAACGACATGTTGATAAAAAGAAAAATCAAATCCATAGGCCACAAAGGCCCACCAAAGCAAAAATCAAAACCATGTGGATCCCAAAGAAAAAAGATGTCATGCCTTCAAATGAAGCATCCATAACAACATCCAAAGTTGCTAATCTGAAAGCAAATCATACACATCCTCCATATCCTAAATCTGTTTTGGGTCCTTATGTCCCAAAATTCACTATCCCATCTCCTCCATTATCCCCATATTCTCAATCCATTAATCCTCCTATCCTTTCACATACAACACCACATGTGCCAATGTTGGTCCTGAACTCACCACCCCATCACACACCTACCCCATCATTCTATCCATACCCTTTCCATCATCCCATCTATTATCCCACATATATTCTCCATCAAATCCCTCTAATTCATCCTCTTGCATAATCCATTTATCCTAATAAGGTTGTACCAACATCCAACAGTCGCTTCGAACATGGGCTCTTAATACTTCGTATGGAATTTGATGTTTGAGTCCTTCATCCATCTCCTTATCACATGTCTTCCAAAGCCACTTATCCACATCCCTATCCTTACCCATTTCCATCCACATTCTATTCAAAAATCCAAAAAATCCAAAAAATTCAAAAAAAATTCAAAATCAAAAAAATAAAATAGTAAAGAGAAATAATCCGTCCAATGGTGAAAACTTGGCAAAAAATCACCTTGGATAAGTACCATGATGAAAACCTAGCAAATAGGCATCATGTGTAAATCCTCCATCCAGCTTACTTCCAAACTTGGAGGTAGCTTCCTCTCCTTCATCCATCATCTGCATCCCCTTCACCCCTCTCCTCCATCTAACATATCTTCCATATCCCACCTATCATATCCTATTTAACCCAATCCCTTAATTCTCCTTGTGATCTTGATATAGATAGGGGAAAATAAATAAACATACTTTAGACACCTCTTGGCATATATTCCCCTCATCCATACACTATCCTAATCCTTATCTACATCCTCTACCTTCTTTATCCACCCGTCATTCTACCATCGGTCTCCCTTCCTTATCTCAACATCCTACATTCATCCAGAAAACTCCCTCAGTCACCCACCCTATCCTCCTCTAGTTATCTCCTTTATCTTCCCATCCACTCATCTTGTGTCCCTCCTGCCTCATGAAACACGACATATTTAGAGTGGGGGCACTTATCTCCCTTTATGAAATAGTCCTTGGAGACATCATTCATCCAAACAATCCTTTCCATCTCACCCTCCTCATCTTGCTATCCATCATTGCATCCCTTTTCATCTATCCATCTGGTAACCTTTTCCTCATCCAAATCCTTATCCCTCTATCCAATCCATCCAGAAAATCCCTCTCATCTCCCCATGCTTATCTCTTTATCCATTCATCCCTATCCTCATCCCATCGCTATCACTTTTGCTTCTTTTGCACATATTTTCAATCTCCTATCCTTTCTCATCATTCATCTCTCCATCATATCATCCCCCCAATTCATTTTGATGATTTGGATAACTATCCCATCCTTGAGCTTTGTGTGATTGCTATTATCCAATCCAATCCACTAGGTCTATCCTGTCTTATCATATTAGTCCCATCATTTTCATCTCATCATCCTTTATCCATCATTTGTCTTTGGCCTTTTGTCGAACTACGTTGCCCCTACGCTTTCACGTAGGCAAGGTCGACCATTTGATCCACCCCCAGGGCTTTTGTCCATCCTATCTTGGTCATCCATCACGGTCTTCATTATCCTCTATCCACCTTTATCCATGTTCAATCATCCACCTTTTATCGAACCATGAGGGCTCTGCACTTTCACATAGGCAAGGCTAATCTTTAATCGGCCACTAAGCCCCTAGGTATTTAGGGTGTATCAGTCTCGTGTCTTGTCTCTCTCGTGTTGTGTCATCGAGCTATACTCTTATCTAGCTAGTTCTTAACAAACAAGATCCACTTGTATCATGAGACCCAATCAGTTTTGAATATCTTGTGTCATATCGATCTTTTAGTTAGTATCCATCATCGGTCTCAATAGGATGCATCCTTCCTAATAGACCTCATCAATCCCATCCACCCCCTTGATCATATGGCAAAGTATGTTTGAAATTGATTGTGATCTTTTGATTCTTTTGGATTTTTTTATCATTTGAGCTCCCTATCATCACTTGTCATGGTCGCCTTGATCCATCATATCATGGTGTGCTTTGACTAGTAAACATAGGGGAATATCTTGATCTTTTCTTTGTTGTTGTCTTCTCGGTTGTCCCGCGTTGTAACCACCAAGACTCCTATGGTCTTGTGTTACATTGGGGAATCCTTTTGTGCTTGTGGTTATTCCAATGCCTTGCCCAACCGAGGTCTTCATGAATTTGGGGTGTTGGAATAGCCTTCTTGTCTATTGTTTTTTTTTTATGCATTAGACATGAATAGGCCTTGGTTCTTCATACCCTGGCATCTTGTGTCTTATGCTATAGCAAAAATCAATGCTCCAAAGATGGAAAATTTGAATTAGGATTGCATTTCATCTCCCATTTCATCCTCTTAGCTATCAAACATCCCCCCATCCATTCCTCCTTCATCAATCTCCCTCCCCTATCCATCAAATCTCTTATCATCATTTCTTCAATTTTCTTAGAATAATATAGATTGGTTATTCTAAGCATCTTGTCCCCCATTATTTTTATTCCATTCATCCATCTCACATGCCAATCCAATCCTCATCCATTCAATCTAGCACAAATCATCTCATCACATCCTTGGTCTTTTCCCCAGCCTTCTTACAAGCCTTGATCCAATCATCATCATTGTCATCATCATCGGGATGTATCCTTCCCTATCCTTTTGTGTTGTCTTGGGATATATCATCCCCTCAACGACAACACTCCATCCATCATCAACCCACTTTGGCTTGTAGCTTGACTAGGGCAACATCACCTTCGTCCTTGCATCCATTTATGCTTCCACATCTCTTGCCGCCTTTTCATCCTTTCTTACCCATCACTTTGCATCATCTTCCTCATCTCCATTCTCATCATCTCATCCATTTCAAGATCACACCCATGTTATCGTGAACCCGCATGTCCTCTTGAGGGGGCATCCTTCATCCCTAATCTTCATCTTCACCCCCATCATTCCTTCCTAGTCACTCCTTTGAATGACTGGGGCATCTTTTCCAACCTGACCATCTTCTTCTGGGTTCTATATTTTAATATTCTTTGGAATGATGCTACTTCATAACACCATCTCAAAGAGGAGAAAAATGTAGACATCCAAATTTGGACACTTTCATTTGTCCAAATTTTTCCCCTTTCGTCTAAACATCCTCTTATTTGCATTAATTAAGTAATATCGCTATTATTTAATTAATACCTTATAAAGTTCTTCTAATCCCTAAGGTATCTAGTTAAATAATTAAATACCTTACTCTTCAATCCCCCCTTTCATCAAATGAATTAAATAAATATGACATTTATTTAATTCCTCACATGTCAAATCATTTTCTTAATCTCAATCAATCTCCTAATCTCTTCATTAGGGATGTGCACATGCCTAATCCTTGATTAGGAAGTGTCACATCCTCCAACTCTTGCAAGTTGGCTTCTAATCCTCATTAACCCTTAATTATCCTCTAATTACTGATTAGTTAAGCCTAATTAGTACCTTGGTCAACTCTCCCCATCCCCCAAAGGAATTTTTAATTCCTTTTTATTCATCCAAGGCTCCTTTCTTCCCCATGTGAATTTTTAATTCACTTTTATTCCTCTAAGGAATCTTCTCTTCCCCATGCAAGTTCTAGAACCTTTGACTTGTCACATCACATGTGCCAAAGTCTTCTAGAATCTTTGACTTGTCACATCAAGTCACATGTGGATAATTACTTACCTTTTTAAGCACCTTGTTTTATCCAAGGTACTTCTCACCTCTCTTTTTGGGAACCTTGTCTTGACCACAAGATCTCCCAATCATTGTGAATTTAAAATTCACTTTTATTGCTCCAAGGAATCTTCTCTTCCCTATGTGATCATTGAGAGGTTACATCAAGGTACTTGCAAGAACCTCCATCACATGTCCTTCCACCTCACTTACACCTCATCACACCCTTGGCCACTTCACCTTCCACGTATCAAGATGTGAGGACTTGTGAGTCCTCAACTCACCATAGCCCTTCATCTTGGCCATGGTGGCTCAATCTTAACCATCCATTTCTCTAGAGAATTCAAATTCTTCTATAAATACCCCATCTTTTCTCTCATTTAAAGACTTTTGCATTTTGATACCAAACTCTTGCCATTTTTCCTTTTGAAACCATACTTAGCCAATTTTCACATTTTTCCTTCATCATAGCACTTGAATCCACCATTATCACACTTTCAAGCTCATCTTGCATCCCATCTTGTATCTTCATCTCATTTTCTATCCAAGGAACAACTTGATAAGGTATAATCATTTCATTCTATATTCTTTGTTCAAGTTCAATGTTTTTCCTAATCTTGAGGTGTTAGGTGTTCTTCATTGTTTCTTGCATTTTTGTTGTTGCTGCACATTTAGGAACAAGGATTTTCACTTGATCACAAATGTAAATTGAGCCCCTTGATTAGTCACTATCTCCCTTGGAACCCCATAAAAAGTGAAGATTTCCTCATAAAGGAATTTTGTAACATCATTATCTCTGGCATGCTTCATGGATTTAACTTCAACCCACTTGGTCACATAGTTAGTGCAAACCGAGATGTAGGATTTTTCAATTGATGGAGGATCAGTGGGGCCTACAAAATCAAGCCCCCATTTGTCAAATGGAGTGATGACTACATAGGGATAAAGAGGCATCTCATCAGATTTAGTTGGTTGGCCCATCCTCTGACATCTATCACACTTCCTAGTATACTTGCTTGCATCCTTATGAAGTGTGGGCCAGTAATATCCTATGTTAAGAATCTTCATTGTTGTCCTCTTTGCTGCAAAATGCTCTCCACAGGGTTTATTGTGACATGCATGCAGTATGTCATGTGTCTCATATTCCCTCACACATATCCTCATGACATGATTTGGTCCAATGTAGAACAAACATCATGTAATCCATCAGAAAGGAAAAGTTTTCTCAATGAGCACCCTTCTCTCTTTTCAGGAGAAATGAGGATGAACTCTCCCTGTGAACAATTAATTGGCTATGTCAACATACCAGGGTGTATGCACACTGATGGAAAACAAATTTTCATCAGGGAAAGAGTCATCAATGACTTGAGTGTCCTCTGATGTAGTCAACCTAGAGAGAAAGTTTACTACAACATTTTCCTTCCCTTGTTTTTCAACAATGGTTATGGCAAACTCCTGCATCAGCAACAACCATCTTGCTAGCCTTCCTGAAATTAGGGGCTTATTCATCAGGTATCTAATGGTTGCATGGTCAGTATGCACAAAGATATGATAGCTTGTTATGTAATTCCTGAATTTGTTAAGGGCATAGATGACTATCAACATTTCCTTCTTTGTCATTGTATAATTGAACTCAGCCCCTTGGAGGTTTTTGCTGACAACATAGATTGCATTCTCAATTTCTCCTTCTTTCTACCCCAAGACAACTCCTATAGCATAGTCTCATGCGTCTGTATGAATATGAAAAGGAAGCTCCCAATTAGGGCCTTTGAGTACAGGAGCATGGGTTAAAGATGCTTTCAAATCATAGAATGCTTTGCCACAGTCCTCTGTCCACTAGAATTCGACATCTTTAGTTAGAAGATTGTACAATGGTGTTTCCATTTTACTAAAATATTTGATGAAGCACCTATAGTATCGTACATGTCCCAAGAAACTTCTGACATCTTTTTTCTTTGCAAGGATAGGCATATTGGTAATCACCTCAATCTTGGAAAGATCTACTTGGATTCCTTTGTGAGAGATGTAGTGTCGAAGGACTACTCCTTCTATCATCATGAAGCATTTCTCATTGTTTAAAGACAAATTATTGTCTTCACATCTCTGTAAGACTTTCCTTATATTTTCCAATACTTTTGTAAAATCAGCACCATAGGTAGTAAAATCATCCATATAGATCTCCATGCAATCATGTGAGATTTCTGAAAATATATTGATGACCGCTCTTTGAAAAGTTGCAAGTGCATTACACAAACCAAATGGAAGCACTAAGTAGGAATAGGTCCCCCAAGGATAGGTAAAGGTTGTCTTCTATTGATCCTCAGGTGCAATTTGTATCTGATTATAACCACTGAATCCATTTAGAAAAGAAAAGTATTGCTTTCCTGCAAGTGAATCCAGTACTTGGTCTATGAAAGAAAGGGGAAAATGATCCTTTTTAGTGATAGATTTTAGCTCTCTGTATTCAACACAAACTCTTAATTTTCCTCCCTTTTTGGGCATAATCACCAATGGAGACACCCATTGGCTATCTAAGATAGGGTAGATAAGTCGTGCATCTAATAACTTCTACAATTCCCCTTTGACAATCTCCCTCAATGCAGGATTGATTCTCCTTTGTGGCTTCCTTACTAGAGTGCAATAATCTTTGATATATATCCTATAAGTATAGAGCTTTTGGTCCAATCCCTTCATTTCATGGTAGTCCCATGCAAATGCATGCTGGTGGGTCCTCAACAGGTTTGTCAAGGACAATTGTTTCTCTTGACTCAACTTGTTAATATTCAGATATTTCCCTTTTGACACTTGTACTTGTGTGGTTAACTCAATCATAGTTGTTTCATTAATGGTCATCGTTTTTAGTTCATGTGGCAGCAATGTATGAAGCATATTAGTTGTTGTAGGAAGTTTAGCTACAGGAAGCGAGGGAAAAAGTGTCTTCACTGGACCAACAAAACTAGATGCATGAGAGGATGATGCTTCATGCACCTCACAATGGTTTTGAATTATGTTGGACAATACTTCATCTTCTTCCTAAAGCTGCATGAAAGAACTTATGCCTAACATCATGAGTTGTGCCATTGAATTGACTTCCTCGGCCTCTTCCCCAACATGTGGCCATATGGGGTTATCCATATCATGGGATGGTTGAGCAGAAGGGTAGAGAAAAATATTTTGGTGCTTTTCCCATCAGAAATAGTCATGTCCCCTTACCAGCATCCAATGTAAGCATTTGTTGTTGCTAACCATGGCCTTCCTAGAATAATGGGATACCCACCTAGTGTAGCTTTAGGAGAAAGGATCATAAATTTTTTTGGGTACTACCAAGAGTCTAGGGTTACCACTGGGTCCTCTACTATACCATTAGGTTTAATAGTGGAACTATTAGCAAGTTGCAGGATAGTAGGAGTAGGTCTCATGTTTGCAACATTTGGTTGTTGCAGGATATCCTTAGTCATCACATTTATTGCTGCTCCCAAGTCAATCCGAGCATTATTTATTTGGATCCCATTTATAAAAAACTCCTACCACAAGACTACCTGCATCATTGTATTTGGGAACAATTACTTTCCCAAGCATGATATCTGCTAATTGTCCTACCACATGAACTGTAGTGGGGTCTTTCTTTTTCCTCCCTAGATTTTTAAAGCATTCTTCCTTGATTGATTTGCCATATATAGGGACATATTTTATGGCCTGAAATAAAGGTATCTTGACACACATATGTTTCAACTGATCTAAAATGTCAAAGGTTGTTTCCTCCTTCTCTTCCTTTTGTTTAACAACTTCTAATTGTTAGGTTAGGTGTGGGTTGAGCTGGTAATTGAGTAGGTCTAGGTGTGCTCGAACTTGAGCTAGTAGGAGGAGGCATAATAGCATGTTGATGAGGCTGAGAAGGTGGTTGCATGTAGCTAGTTTTTTGGTTTGTCCATTGGTATCCTCCCCTCCATTGGGATGTCTTCTGCCAGTTTCTTAGAGGTGGCTACCAATTCCCCTAGAATTGTTGCCAATTCCCCTGAGATTGTTGCCACTAGGGTGAAGAGTTTTGGTGATTAGTCCAAGTGTTTGGAGGGTTGTTCCAAGGATGAGGTGGATATCCTCATAGTTGGATGGATATGGGGGTTTCCATTGATTACCATATGCATAAGAGTTGAAATAATGCCCTATAAAAGATAATGGATCTGGTGGCATACCTTGTCTTGGAGCCCATGGTCTCCATTGTGAAGTGTAGTAGACTTGATCATCATCACCCTGGATTGGCTTGAACTTAGGTGGTATCTACTTGCTATCAATGTTAGCTACCATTTTTGCATCTACAGTCCTTCTTCTTTTGTCTGCAATGAGGGAAATATTTTGCTAACGTTGCTTCTACCTCCTCATGTTTCTTCTTTGCTTGAAGTCTATCCAGCTGAGTAGCCAAATTATTTATGGTGTCTTTTTTGAAGTCTACCAACAAGTGAGTAATCTCCATCGTTTAAACTCCGCTAGTGGATGATTTACCCATAGAGGATTGGTAATCTCTTCCTTTCTTTGAAGCTGCCCTGGAATAGTTTTGACCTATCTTCTTATCATCCCAAGGAACTTGGGTGATATCTCCTCCTCCCATTAGGTCTAAAGCATCAATGCAACTTTCATTAATTTCTCTAAGGAAGAGCAGATTTTAAGACTCTTCATTAAGTGTATGATGTGTAGATTTTTGTAGGAAAAACAAAAACCTTGAAATGTAGTCCTCCAAACTCTCATCTTCCTTATGTTGCATCCTAAAGATGTCATCTCCTCTCATATCACTGCCCCTACAATACTCTTTGTACTTCTCAAGAAAAAAAATTCATGTCATCCCAAGTCTCTACAGTATTCCTTCCTAAGCTCGTAAACCATCTTAATGCAACTTCTTTCAAGGTGGTAGGAAACAACTTAAGCCTATGAGCATCAGTGGTATAGTCATAGCTTCTACAGAGGATATCAAACTCAAACAAGAAAGTATCAGGGTCTTTTGTGACAAGCCCAAACAACTTAGGAAGGACCAAAGTAGGGATGTTCTTGAGATTATCAACTAAATTTGAATGAGCAATAAGGAATGGAAAAGATGGCTGGTTGGGTCTATTTCAGTTTGCATCACCCATGCCTACTTGATGGAGTTCCAAAGAAAATGGGTTTTCAATCAGATTTTGGTCTTCAGAGGAAGTGTTAGAACTGGTCAAATTGGGAAATGCATCAACAAAAGGATGGTCCTCTTCTTCTTCATCTCTTGGCATATTTTGAAGATCTTCTAGCTGAAATGGATTAGGGTCATTAGGAAGGAATCTTCCATAAACATTTCTTCTCCTTCCTCTATGCATGCAGTATCAACTCAGTATCAGCCAACTCACACAAATAATTGGTGAAAGAATAGCAGGTCATTACTCTCCTAAATGAAGGGGTATGCTAAGAATGAATTGCAGAAATGCTACAACAAAAAAAACTATCAATGACTCCAAAGAACTTTCTATTTTGACACCATCCCCGACAAGGACGCCAAAAATGTTGGACTCCTCTAATGGTTTAATAACTAATCCCTTAGAGCTATGACTTAGATATTGGAAATCTTCACTAAGTAGCTATCTTACTCATCATGAAGGTGCATTTCATTATCAACCTAGGGACGTAAACTTGAAATGGGTCAGCATTGTGTGTGCACTGGGACTCCATTGTAATCAACCATAAACCAGGAAAGAAACAATATTGGAAATGAAATGTTGGAAAGAAGTCAACTTAAACATTGAGCATAAATCAACATTTGCACTAAACATTAACAACTGGACTAAAAATGAATGATAGAAATGGAACAACAAACAAATAGGAAACTACTATGTCTACCTTGGTTGCAAGAACAATCACATAATAGAATTTTAGTGGCTGCAGGAATAGACAGTTGTTGAAACTGAAACTAACTATTGAAGAAAGAATAACTTCTAAACTAAATAGGTGGAATTCTCACTAAGTGGGCCCCCTTGAGTGATCCTCCCTTAAACTAACTCAAATGAAACAACTCAAAATATCATATTATTTCTTGAAAACATGATTACAACATCTCAGCGATACATGACTTATTACTAAAATTGGAAAATGCAAGTACAATCTCAAAATGCCCAACCTTATGAAAAGGGGCATTTGACCATTATTTACAGAGAGAAAAACTATTGATTAACCCTAACTAACTAGGCAATCAAATCCATCAAAATATGAGGATTCCACTTATTGAAACCATAGAAAAAGATGGAGGAAGTTATGCATGTGCTAGATTGGTCAAAGTAGACTTGCTCCAACGACAATCTAGCACAATGCACTTCCTAGATTTTCTCAACAAACGAATATGACCATTAAAAAGGTAGTTACATTCTTTTATTCGAATTAGGCATTTCCCTTCATGAGAGTTTTCCCTCCTTTGACCTCTTAATGATCATCTTGACTTTCTTGGTAATTGACCAACTGGCAAGAGGTTCTCGCACTTGGAAGGCTTCGTTGACATCAACATTTTTAGTGGAAACCTACATAATAACATTAGCACACACAAACAACTACATATCTATAATTACCTTAGCAACATTCATTCAACCACTTGTAAAATCAACATAGATAATTCACATAGCATGATAATGTCATTAAAAGTCACAAGGTTAAACTTATGCCCAAGGTCTATGGTTTTAAGGAAAATATCAACAACCAAGTGTCAAAGTCTATGATAACAACATCAAATATATATAATGAACCCTATCAAAATTGAGCCATTAATTGAGCTCATCAACTAGTGTATTGAGTATTCTACTTGTTTCGCCCTTAAGACACATTTGGATTGTTTTGTATAGATTTTATTTTCTTCTAATTCATTAGCAATAGGAATATGAAACTTATCTTTATGAGTGATTTAGTTTAGTTTCTTGCAATGTGAACACATTCTCCATGAATCATGCCTTTTGTTAAGAATACGCATTGGAGATAAAGGAGTTTTTTTGGGGATGAAAAATGCTTCTTTGTATTAATTCAATGTATCCAATTAGAGGTACATCCTTGGATTCTTGAAATACTTGTTTAAGGTGTTGAATAATCTCTTGAATTTTTGGTTTTTTTTGAGTAATCGTATCTTTTGATTCTATAAAATGTAATTGTACCCCTATATTATAAGAAAATTTCTTCAGTAATTTATCCATCCTATGAGAGCTAATGATTTCACTTGGTGGTGATTTTATTCCCAAAATTTTATACTTTTTCCCATGTATCCTAAAATCCATGGATAAGTCTTGAAAATTGAAAGATAATGTTCCTAATTTTTAAGCCATTGCACACCTAAAACTACATCCACTCCCCTAATAGGGATATCAAACATTTTTTAATCTAGTTGAGAATTTTCCCATTGAGAGTTTTATATGATGGAATTTACCACCACAATATAGTTGTTTCCCATCGACTATCATGACTTGACAATTAGAGACTAGATAAACAAAATAATTGAGTCATAGTGGTGCATATTTTTTTATCAATTTGAGGAGAAGGATGAGTTTGGTACTTGTTTGATCACTTGTAGGAGCTTGAGATTTTGGGTGTGATTTTGTGAGCATTCAAATGAGTCAAGAGGAAAAACTTGAGAGAGTACATGTTTTTAATGTTATTTATGATGCTATAACTGATTATCAGATTGGTGCTTCTAGGTACAGGTTTATAGGTCTTTTTCAGAGTTGGAATTTGATGGTGATAGGTACATAGATTATCTTCAATTTTGAGGACATGGTTGGACATGGTTTAAGACTTGGAGTTTCATATGGGTGATAGTTGGGTGCAGGTATAGCGATGGCTATGGTTATTATTTCATGGGTATGCAAGTACATTTGATGCATTGGCATGACATGATCATGTATGTGGTTCTTTGGTGGTGAAATGGTTTGAAGTTAGGATATTGCTATTATCTTATTGATGCTTATTTGGTTCCTTGACTATGATTACTCATTTATGGACATGGTTGGAAAATTAGATATGTGGTTCATTTGGTGTTTGAGTCTTGATGTTTACATGATTATCTCTTTTATATCTCAGTTTGTAGGTTACTAATGTGATGATAAGTTTGCATGTTTCATTGGTTTGGATCTATGAGTTATGCAACTTGTAGGCATGTACAACCTATTGGGTTGTAGTTGAATGACTCAAATGTGGACTGACTATGTCCACTAGGTTTGATTCTTTGTTGTTGCAGATATTAGTTGGCCTTGTTTGTGGTCATTTATGCATTGGTATGTTGTTTCGAGATTGAGAGTATCGATGATTTGAGTACTTGATTATTTGTTTCATGGGACTTGGATCATATGGTTTGATCATGATGTAATGATACCTTGTTACATTCATTGGTTATACACTTTTAGTGGGATCTTTTGACAGTGATGACTTGGCGGTGTTGGATTGGTTTGGTTTGTGATGTTTTGATGGTAGTTGTATGTATCTTCTTGGCTTGAATATTTTGGTTTACTTGTATGTTACTCACATTGTAGTTGAGTGTGTGTAGACTTGGATGATCTTCATGGAGGATATGGTAGTCATGATGCCATGTGTAGCTCGTATCATGGTTCAATCAAAGTTGTTGGTAGTGACATGAATGCATCATTGGTGATGGTTATCTTCATGTAATTGGAGATATGATTTCATGATATACTCTTGATTATAGATTAGATTTTGGCATGGTACTTGTCCTCTTGTGACCATCATATATGTTTTGGTGCATGTGATCTCCTAAGAGAAGATGGTTAGATCATGTTGTCATGATAGGTTCTTGATTCTATGGTTGGAGCTTTGACATTGATCATGGTAGTTCTCTTTGTATTGGGTACATTGATCATTTTCTTGATTACTTCATGATGGTACTATGTTTCATTTGGACTTTGGAATGTATTGATCGGTTGTAGGTGCTCATGGATACTTAGAGATGTAGGTGATGGTTGGAGTTCTCTTGTGATTAGAGACATTTTCTTGAGATAGTTACTCTTTGGATGTTTCAGTAGGAAGATCGAGGAGATTTTACCTGGATACTCATTTGAGGATTGTTTAACATGAGTGTATATGCTTTATCTTTCATAGATATGGATCTTGAGCTATGGATAGTTAGTTTTGTAGGATTTAGTTTGAGGGATGTTATGGCATGGTTATCTCCTCATGCATTTGAGTTTATGATATCATTCTTTGATAAGGATTGTTAGGAGATGGTTTATGGGCTGATTTCTAGTTTTGGGGATGGTTACTTTGAGTTTGATCTTCTTGATTAGAGAAGCTTAAAACCATGTTGGCATTGTCACATTGATTCATATGTTGTTGAGGATTTTCATTTGGGGTTGTTAGGAGATCATACTTGACACAACAATACACTTTTGAGGTGTTGGTAGGAGGACATTATGGTTTACAGGTTTCTCTCTTCATGGTTCCTTCTTGGATGTTCACATTTTTTGAGAGGATGGTGGCAACATGTAGTGAGAGATTATGTAACTCTTTGGTTTGTATGTGCGGATCACTGTTATTATTCTTAGTACTTCATGCTTTGATTTACTTATCACACCTTGATATAGTGTTGATTGGTAGAATTGATATGTTTTGATATTACCTATGCAGTGGGAGTTCTTGGATATGTATGTTCTTCATTGATAGGTTTGATATAAGGAGCTTTTGATTGTGGTTTATGTGTTGCATATGTTCTTGACATGATTTTACTGATGTATTGATACCTTGGAGGTATGGATGGTTGGATGTATTAGCATGTGTTGTGGATGCCATTTTTTATCATGTGGGTTTTTCAGTTGACAACATCTTGGTTAGAGAATTTTTTATCACTTGGATTTGATGCTTGTGTTCATTGGTTTGGTGCACTTTCACCTTGGCATATTCCTTTTCTTCCATAGGTGGTACATTGGAGGATGAGCAGAGTTCTTGCTTGAGATGGTGGTCACTTTGTTCTTATTTGCAGGTATCTTGATGGAGCACGATTGCATTGTGGAGATTCATGTGGTTTCATGTATGGCTATGATGATGTATTTCATGTATTGATCCCTTATGCGATGTATACAACAAGTGGGAGAATGTTGGGATATGGTGTTGTACACCATTGCATAAATTGTTTTATTATAATGTTGTAATTAAATAATTATTTAGTTGTGATGCACCTTGGTGGTGTTGTTAATCACACTAGGTAATTATTTTGGGACCACTTGATGTTGTATTGTAATATTGTATTATTATTTAATGTGTGGGAGGCATGTGATAATAATTTAATATTGAGGAAATATTAAATAAAGTGAAGTCTTAGTTGTGTCATAGAAAATTGGACCCTCTTGAGAAAAGAGACAATTTCATGCATAATTGGACCTAATTTTGAGTCCCTTTACATCATTTACCCTTCAAAACAACATTTATAGGCCCCTTAGACCCATTAATTTTGATCTAGAGGCTCGTTTTACCTGAGAAATTACATAAAACCTGACAAACATCATTTAATTATCTCATACCTGAAAAACCCACCTTCAAACAGCAGTAGTGGGACCCATTTTCCACCTTGGGCAAATGAGTCCCCTCTACTAGGACCCATTCGCCAAGGGTGGCGAATGAGTCCCCTTTGAGGGAAAGTTCAAATTTAAGCTGAAATTTAATCAATTTAACTTTAATTTCTGATGAATGTCAACCTCTTAGGTCTATTTAATGGGAAAATAAGGTATTGTTGCTTATAAATACTCATTTTTATTCATTTTTCACATCTTTTAGTCATTTCACAAAAGCAATTCAAAAAGTCAAGTCTTCTACAACAAGTTTTATGATTAAAGTGAAGTTTTAGGGCAGAAAACTAGGGTTTTTGCAGGTCTTGAAGCTCACTTATTGGATCAAATATCAACACTACAAAGGGTTTATGATGGATGCCTATGGTGAATCATGAAGAAATCTAGGGTGAAGAGGTGCAACTAACCACTAGATCATTCCTAAGGACTTGATTTCCTATTGATTCCATCTTCCATTTTCACTCTATCTTCAGATTAAGGTTTGCATTTGTTTGTTCATCACTTGCATGTCATTTCATTCCTATTTTGCATGTGTTTCAAAGTTTCTAAGGTTTGAGATCTTGCATCACACAACTCATCTTTGCATATCTTATTCTAGATGAATAAAATAGGGTTTTTGTTATGATTTAGACTTTCCTAGTCTTTAATACATCTAAGGATAGGGTTTATGCATATTTTTCTCCTTATAAGGTTTAATTACCCAATTAGGGGTTTGACCAAGGAAAACCCCCCATTAGACAAACAATTTTAAGTTGTTTTGTAGGAATTTTCTAAGATCCGAAGTTGGGTTTCTGTCAGAAATTGTTGTACAAGTGTCAAGGTGCAAGACATAACTTTGAGATTGCAAAAATTAGAAAGTGGATTGATTCACCATGCATGGCGAATGAGTCCCTCCTAAGGTTTGTATTTGAGTCAGATGCAGATCTAGGTCCCCGACAGTCAAAAAATAGCTTCTATGCAGAAAAGTCCTGATTTGGAACTGATTCACCCAAGGTGGTGAATGAGTCCCAGTCAACTCAAGGTCAAGTTTCATCAGTTTCCAGATTGTTTTCCAATCTTCTCTAGTTTTCCAGGTGCACTCATTCTGATAAATAGTCTTCTGTTTAGTTTAATTTGCATTTTTATTCATTCTTTAAAGCTTCTTTACAAACAACACTGTGTTTCCAAACATAGCATAGATCTTAGTTTTGCATTCATATTCAGTCATTTAAATTAGTTAATAGCATTTATTTTATGTCATCTAGCTTAAATAATATCATACATAACATAATTTGAATGAACCCTATAGCATTTTTGGCCTAACTCTCTCCTTTTAGGTGAAAAACCCTAGAAGAGTAAGAGAAGTCCTAAGAGCCAAAAATTGACAATTCATTAGTACCCAATATTAAATTTAAGCGGTTAGTGGTTTTTTATTCACATGGTTTTGTGGTGTGTGGTTTTATCTTACCACTAGTTGTATTTGTGTGAACTTGAGTCTATAAAAGAAAACACATGTTTAGTGATTAAGGTTGGTTGTGAGAGTGGGTTGTCATTATTGAGTCTTTCTGAGGAGTGCATATGTGAAGCATTGCATGGGATGTGTGGATTCATGCTTGGACACATGAGAGTGCATTAGAGGACTTGATGCTTTAGAGTTATTCATTGTAACTCTTGTATTGGTTGATTGTTGAATAATATGGAGTATGAATGCTTTTCGAGGTTGGGTTTTTCCCTCTTGAGGGTTTTCCCAGGGTATATCTTGTGTTATCTTGTGGCTTGTCTATTTGATCTATGCATTGTGGTTACTTGCATGAATTTTTATCTCTAATGGGTTATGTAGGAAATGGATTAAGATTGTGGGTTAAATTTAATATTCCTAACACAATAGCCGACATTTGACATTTGAAATTCAAATAATAAAGTGTCAACTTTGACATATTAAAAATTGGAGCCAAATAGGGGGACCAAGTCACCTCTAGGGAAACTTTATCCCAACCTTATTTTGCATGGTGTAAAGTGTCAGGAGAAAAATATTAAATGTTTGCATTGGTTTTGTAAATGGGTTTTCTTGATAAATGTCCAAATGGGCCATTAAATACATAATTTAGGACATTAGATGTACAATTAGTCCATGCACTTAGGAGGGAGAAAAATCTAGTTTGAAATTGTCAAGGGTGACAATTTACGATGTTACAATGTGTATAAAATGAAACAAGATAATAGGAAGTGAGAAAACACTAAAGCATTTTCCAAGAAATGAGAAGAAAATCACATATAATGAGAAACATGTGTAATATAACACAACAAGAATGAAACTTGAAGGATATTACCATTCATCAATGGAGGAGAAGAGAGAAGGTGTTGAAAATTCCCACAATGAAACCTTATTTTCAATTTTTCTAAATAAGATTTAGAAATGGAGCTTTCCTATTGTAGTAATGGATTATTTTGTTGCATCCAAGAGAGATAACTAGTAAGAGTAAGAGAGGAGAGTTGTAACTTAGAAAATATTTCTAAAATCTACTTGAATGCTTCTTCTCTTTTGTAATTCTACTTTATTCAATACAAAAATTGTATTGAAACAACATTGACTACCTATCAAAACACTTAATATTATTTTTTCTTCCATTTTTTTTACAATGGCAAATACTAGTTAATATGCAACCCATAATTTTCAAGTGGAAGGTGACTTTACTCTAGATCACAACAATATCACCTTGTAGATGGATTAATTCATCAAGGCCTACAATAACAACATTGTAAACAAATATAAATTTTCATTGCTACTAACTAATTGAAAGTAGTTATTTCCTTCCAATGTTGTTAATAATGTTTCTTGACATATACAAATGCAAATTTCTTGAACATATATCTAAGAAAACAACACTTGAGTTTACTTCCACATTCTAACATGCTACTTATACAACAATATAAACAAATGTTATTTTATCCCAACTAAACATTTTTTCTTGCAATGTCAACATTTATTCTTCAAATATAAAAATTTAAATTTGTGAAACAAAACTTTATAATTATTTAACTAATTCAATTGCTAAAATTTTATTTTTAAGACTTTGTATTATAAAATTTTATATAAATGATAAATAAATCACTCAATATTGACTAATTGCTATCAACTACACTTTCAACTATATTACAATAACAAATATTAATCATCTTAAAATATTCATTATATCTACATCAATCTTACATAAGTTTAAAATTTATATGAAAAGTATTTCCACTTTTTATGCTAGGTACCCACCCACCCTTGTCGTGGGGGTACCCATGTGGGAAACAAAAAAATTTAGGAGCTCTTCTTGCACGTCCCCACATGTTCCTATCATTTAAAATTAATTACAAATGTCAATTTACATGTTTATTTCATTCGAATTTAATCTCTTTCTAATTGATAGGAACATGTGGGGACACTCAAGAAGAGCTCCTACAAAATAGGAGCACATGGGGCGCCCACATGGAAGGTGGAACCCACCTTGAGTTAAGTTAACTATTTGGAGGAAAGATAACACTTCAATAATGCATGTAAAGATCCTATAAGTTAGGAATTGAAATTTACATGAGTAGAGTTTAGTTCAATTCAATTCAGTTATGGTTCAGTTATCTTCAATTGCATGTAGTTAGTTTTAGTTGAATGCTAGTTGACTTCAATTGACTTGGAATGCGTGACTAATGACTTGAGTTGCATGATATATAATGGGTGACACATTTAGTTAAGTGGGGATGATCAATCATGCATCTTGTTTGCATGAATTGATGGAGAAAAAGATTGACTTGGACCCACCTTGGGCGCCCAGTTGGCATCTTGGAGTTAACACTTGTGCATGATAAGATATTTTATAAGGCTGAGTTAAGTGGGCCCATTCTTGGGTGCCAACTTTGAGGATAACCTTACAAGAGATCTTCAAAATCAACGTTGAGTTATGAATTTAGTTTGGGATTCCCAAATTGATGAAGGACTTGGTTTGACATTGTTTTTCACCTCATAGAACTCTACTTGCAAAGAATAGGCATAGGTTTTGTGAGATAAGCTTTGTGCTTTGTAATTGTAAACTCTTTGGAGTTTACAAGGCTCATTATTTTCTATATATTGCAGCAAGTTGAAGAGAGTTTTATTAGATTTTATTGCAGGTTGTGGAGAAGAATTGTTGAAGGAAAAAGAAGCATCTCAAGTAAGGATTGGAATTATTGTAATCTTATTCTGAGATTAAATAATACACTGATTCTTGGTGGAGTTTTTTCCTGAAAGGGTTTCTCTATGGTATATGTTGCGTAACTTCTTTCTTCTAGTCTTATTCTTCCACAATCTTCTGTCTACTTCCACAATTGGTAATAATGAATCTAAAAGGATAATCACATACAAAAAAATTGTAACAAAGAACACTTAATTAGATCTACATTATCATAGGTTTACAAAGTATTAAGCTACAATAATTGCCTCTATTTTCAACATTTTTTACTTTTGTGTTATTGCTGCTAATTGTTACGCCAACAGTTATAGAAGTAAAAGGTAACAATTAGCACCTCTACCAACTTTGAATGTAGGGACACCCAAGAAGAGCTCCTACAAAATAGAAGCACATGGGGCGCCCACATGGAAGGTGGAACCCACCTTGAGTTAAGTTAACAATTTGGAGGAAAGATAACACTTCAGTAATGCATGTAAAGATCCTAGAAGTTAGGAATTACAATCCTAAACAAATTCCATGTTTCCTAGGATGCCATTTAATTGCAATCCTACACATATTTCATGTATCTCCTAAGTCCTTGGAAAGTTTTCCCCAACACTAGGATTAGTAAGAGATTAAATTTGAATGAAATTAACATGTAAATTGACATTTGTAATTATTCCTAAATGATAGGAACATGTGAGGCCTTCCAAGAAGAGCTCCTACAAAATAGGAGCACATGGGGCACCCACATGGAAGGTGGAAGCCACCTTGATTTCAGTTATATGTTTGGAGAAAGATAACACTTCAGTAATGAATGTAAAGATCCTAGAAGTTAGGAATTGATATTTGCATGAGTTCAGTTCAGTTCAGTTCAGTTCAGTTCAGTTATGGTTTAGTTATCTTCAGTTGCATGTAGTTAGTTTGACTTGCATGTTAGTTGAATTCAGTTGACTTGAGTTGCATGCTATTGACTTGAGTTGCATGATAGATAACAGGTGGCTACATTCAGTTAAGTGTGGATGATCAATCATGCATCATGTTTGCATGAATTGATGGAGAGATATGTTTCAATTAATAAAGATTAACTTGGACCCACCTTGGGTGTCCAAGTTGAGATCTTGGAGTTAACACCTTTGCATGAGAATATATTTACAAGGTTCAATTAAGTGGGGCCCATTCTTGGGCACCAACTTTGAGGAGAAGCTTGGAAGATATCTTTGTAATCAATGCTGAGTTAAGACTTCAGTTTGGGACGCCCAAATTGATGGACTTGGTTTGACATTATTTTTCATGGAAGAACTCTACTTGGACAAGAATGGCGTAGATATTTGTGAGGATCTTTATCCTCTTGTAATTTTCAACTCTTTGGAGTTTACAATGATCACAATTGTCTATTTATTGCAGCACTTGTTGAAGAGAGTGCTAAGAGAGTACTTTTGTGAAGCATGGCATAGGATGTGTGGATTCATGCTTGGAAACATGAGAGTTTATTGTAGGTTGTGAAGAATTATTGAAAGCAAAAGAATCATCTCAAGAAAGGATTGATACAATGTTATTGTAATCTCATTCAAAGGTTAAATAATACAAGCACTATTGATTCTGGTGGTGGAGTTTTTTCCTGAAAGGTTTTCTCCACGATATACGTTGTCACTTCTATCTTCTAGTCTTATTCTTCTACTATCTTTTGTCTACTTCTACAATTGGTAATAATGAATCTAAACAGATAATCACATACAAAGAATTTGTAACAAATAACACTTAATTAGATCTACAATATAATATTTTTTCAAGCTTAAAGCTATAATAATACCTTCATTTTCAATAGTAGGCGTGGCTAAAAGAAACAAGGTATGTTGTTGAGTGGTTTGGCATTGTCCAACAAGGGATAAAATATCAAATGGAATTGTATAGTTGGCGAAAACAAAGATGATGATGTGCAAAGAGAAAGTTGTAGAGGTAATTATTTCCTTGACAATAATTTACATCTTTCTTTAGTGGTGTCAATTTGTGGTGATAGTTTCTTAGACAATATTGGTTTACCATTGATGGAAATTGTCCATTATTATGCACAACCATTTGCATCTTTCCAAATTTCAAAATATGGGGTAACAATTATCATGTTTCAAGTGAACATTTTGGCCATCATTTTGCTAGTTTCAATAGTGGTCATTTTTCCTAGCTGGCCATTTGGCTCCTCTACACATGACCCACTTGATCCATAAACTTGAGGCAACTACATTTCACTCTAGTAAATCTCATATACAATTAAATATGAGATGCTCTCAACTACCTTTGCATGCATTTATCCACACATAATAGTTGCCTATGATGTATGTGCACTAAAGGATTAAAATAGCAAACATCTCAAATGCGAAAAAAATTGTCACACAAAACATGTAGCATAAGTTAACTCTACAAAAACCCTCAAATTGGAAAAAAACTCTAGGAAGAGTGACCTATGCTCTTAATGCCACTATTATCCAAGAAACTATCACCACATACTAATGTTTCTAATGAAGGATGTGAATTGCTATTAGGGCAATAATTGTCTCTTCAATTTTTTCTTTGACCAAGTCATCCTCTTTATTGCCATCAACTATACAGTTCCTCTTGTCATTCCATCCCTAATAGTAATACCAAACCATAAGACCATGTACCCTTTTTCATTCTACCATACCTATAATATTGTTATAGGCTTCAAAAATCCTGGGGAACACTCCTACAACATTTCTACAAGCAATACATTGAGATGTTATGTTTATTTCTATTGGTAATTAATAGTACAAATGGCTAGAGTGATTCTTGTTACTTATAATGTTGCAAGTAACTTGGTAGTAAAATACACATTTATGGCAGATCCATTGCAGGTGAACGTGGAGCACCAAAAAGACTTGGAAAGTTGTTATAGGTGACTTACACCTTGATGTGAGTGGCTATTAGCTTGTTGTAGGTGTTCTTCCACCTTGTTTTGATTTTCCTACAATTTTCTATAGACATCTTGTAGCTTGACC
Organism: Sequoia sempervirens; assembly: GCA_007258455.2. NCBI lineage: Eukaryota > Viridiplantae > Streptophyta > Pinopsida > Cupressales > Cupressaceae > Sequoia > Sequoia sempervirens. Next base: position 308,803 of record VDFB02056127.1, read on the forward strand.
CATCTTGTTCAACAAAACCTAGTCCACTTATGAATCAGCAAGTGTGCAAAGAAAACCAACTTTGACTATGTGTTTACTAGACCATCCCCTATTCTTTATTGTTCTTTATCCTTTAGGACACTAGTGCACCCATACTAATGGACCTATACCCTTATAGAAACATATTATATGCAATAGAGTATCTAATTCAAATTTGAAACTTAATTCCATCTAGAATCTTTTAAAACTCACATTGGTACATTTCTCCAATGGTCATCTCACCAACAATCTTTACAAAAGTAGTCTTAACCCTCTTTAGATCTCTCACTCTCCCTTTAATTTTAGATAATCTCTTGCATATAATATGTTTTCTTCCTAATATTTCATATAAATTTATGCGAGATCTCCCTTTTCAATCCAACCATTTTTCCATATCAACCATCTAACAATATCTACTACCAAGCCCCTATATTATGGAAAATGGAATATGTATCCTTTTATAATTTACTAATGTTTATTAGTTAAACTAACAATTAGCTTACTTACATTGAAGAAAGAACATGGAAATCTAAACTAAAATTAATTTAATTAAGTCTAGAGATGTTCTTTACTAAAAATAACCCAAGAAAATAGATAATTGAACTATGTTATAGAGAGAAAATGTTTGAAATGATAAAGGAAGGTGAAGAAAATGTTCTTGGTTTGAAGGTTGATAAAGAAAAACCCAAGTAGAAGACCACATAGACTAGGATAACAAATTCCATAAACCTTTGGTGAGGTACAAAACTTAAAGCATGGAGTTTTCATCACATCCTAATGTAAAAAATGAAAATGACTCAAAATGCCAAGAAGTATAAATAAAAAAGTTCTAGGATAGATGCAATTGTGTCTAGATTATACTAGATATGGCACAATAATGGTTTTCTCATTTTTTTGTATAACCAATAAATGTTTGTGTAATGACAAAAAATATATCCCTCTATATTTTCACACTTATTTGGGCCCTCCCTATTAAATTGAGCCTAATGTTGCCTTGATTTAGTGTTGTAATATGTTTAACACATTCACATTAAGTCTTGGGCCCTTGTAAACTAAATAAACCTAGTTGTGCTTTATTTAGGATGTTGTAAAGTGTACCTTTACACTTTCACACTAATCTATGGTTTTTTTAATAAATTGGGCTTCTTTATGCCTTAATTGGCCTAATTTTGCATCCATAAGACCTAATTAATGCATATTTCCAAGGATAATCCCGACATTTACAAACATCCTATCATAATTCATGTGTTTTTGGATTGTATGGCCTAGATTTATTGATCTAGGACTCATACGCCACATTGGGCGTATGAGTCCCACCTAAGTTTTAGGGCCTCAATCTGGACTTCACATCAATCTAAGCATTTCTTGAAAAATGTGTCTCAAAGCCTAGCCTAATGGGACTCATATGCCACAACTAGCTTATGATTCCAATGTGGCTTACACCTAAATTAAATTAAAATTCTTGGTAGGATTTTATTCTCCGAGATCTGATGTCAATTTGTAGTGTTGTAATTTCAATAAATTTGGCATAAACAAGTATAAATACAAGGTTATTTCACTCATTTTCTCTTAACAAGACCTAGCAAGTTGAACAAGCATCCTAATATAAAATTAAAGTTTACAAGAGAATTCAAGAGAATTCGAGAGTTGATTATCAATTGTTATAGAGCATCATTCAAGTATCAAGCACCGTGTCAAAGTCATCATGCATTATGTTTGTTTTCGAGCTAACATTTGTGATGTAGGATTTCATGATTCAAGCAAGCATTCAAATCAAGATCCATCTCATTCAAGCAAGAGTTGAGATCTACATCCATTGGAGCCATTTCATACATGTTTGCAACACTTTATTCCTAGGGTTTGGTGAGTTGCAACATTACATTTTGTTCATTCATCATTCCTCCTTTACATTTGATTTCATTACAAGGTTTGATTACCAAAATGGGGTTTGACCAAGGAAAACCCCTTTCTGCTAAAAAATCAACTTTTTTCCCTCTTTAGTGTGTAATTTTCAGACCTAGGTTGAAGACACATTGAAGAGCAAGATTGGAAAGAAGTTTTCAAGGTTGAAAAGTTGTCCAAGTTATCACATTATTTAGAAGATCATTAAAAGGCATCTACATAGCAGAATTCAACAATTATGATCCATAAATCAAGTTGAGAAGAAATAGAAGAGACTAAAGATCAAATTCAAATCTTGATCCTTCAAAAAATCCAAGCAGGACTGATACGCCACTTCTGGCTAATGAGTCCTAGTACAGTCAAATTTCTAGATTTCAAGAGTTCCAGACCTGTCATTGTCAGATTTTTGTTCTACCCAAAAACCCTAATCTGGGACTAAATCACCTAGCCTAGTGTATGAAACCTAGTGTGCATTAAATTCAATATTTTCAACATTTCAAGTCATCATTCAAGCTTCTAAAAGTTTCCAAGTGCCCCTCTATACTTTTCTAGTTTACTATTTTGTTTTGCATTCATTTATAGGTTATTTATTCAAGTCTTGCACATCATTAGGTTTGATTATTAGGTCTTGCATGTTACTTTTCTTTCCAATCCCTAGCTTGGTGGTGAACCCCCCTTTTAGTCTTTAATCACACCCTAGGATACCTTATTGCAAGATCTCTTTCCCCCTTTCCACGTTTTAATTGATATTTCTAAGGTTTCCTTGAATGTAATAAGAGTGAAATAGGAACCCTAACCCTTGCGCTCCATCTCCTCAAAGGTGGGGAACCCTATTTCCATTGTTACATTTTGGTGAACCTAACGTGAACACCTCTTTTCTGATTTGGAGTGCATCTTAGTCCTAGGTCTATCTTGCATTAACTTTGCATTAGGATTGTGCATTAGTTAATTTGCATCTAGGGTTTCTAAATTTTGCATTAGTGAAGGTGCATATAGGTTGCATTTTTGCATCTTACATAATTGAATTTCATCTGAAATCTACATTTTCACTTAGTCTAGATATCATACAAACTGTAAAGCATAGCTTTTGTAAATAGGGATAAAATCAATCAGATTTAATGTAATGAAAACAATAAATGAATTAAATCCTATCAAGCACCATGAAGTACAAACGAGAATGAAAATAAATAAATGAAAGACACTTGCAAACCGATTTTCAAACTAGTGTTGATTGATCTCCATGGCTCTTCTCCACCTGCACAAGGATGCAAGATTTCGAAGGTTGATTGTAGAGGAGGAATGTTGGTTGCTCAATTCTGCAGCATAACAATGTGATGAAGATGATAAGATTCGATGGAAGAATGATTTTGACAGCATAAGGATGTCTGAAGATTCCTTCCAAATGGCTTGTGAAAGGTTTGATTTATAGATTTTTGATGTGGACAGAGATAAGATTTGACAAGATTGATAAGGATTTGATTTTTGTCAAAAGAGGAAAAACAATGAGATGAGATAAGATTTTAAAAAGAT
>VDFB02056128.1:0-12238 GCA_007258455.2 Sequoia sempervirens
TAGGCCATCAACTTGAAGCTTTCCACTTTCTATAAAATCTTGGACTATATGTTTTAATTTCCAACAGTTTTAAACAGTATGACCAGGGCCATTATGAAATTTACAGAATGCCTTGTCATCCCACCAATGTGGCTTAGGATCTGGAATGTGAAATTTTGCAGGATCCTGAGGATGTACCAAGTTGTTAGCAATGAGAGTTTTGAGAATATCCTCATATGAGTCACCCAATTTGGTAAATTGTCGCTTCTGGTTTTTGGGCCTCTCCTGATATCTTGGTTTACTTTCTTGTTGTGGAGGTGCATTAAGCTTCATTGCTTGCACAACCTTAGTCAAATTAAGAACACTTTGATCTCTTGATTGGGAAAAATCCACAACTCCATCATTGACAACTTGTTTGTTTTTGTTCCAATTGTTGTTCTTCCCTTTATCCTTATTGTTGTGTTGACCATTGTTGGTATTATTGTTATGTCTGGTCAAAATGCCTTGTTCTTTTAGAACATCCTCAATGCGACATGCAGTTTCAATCATGGTATCAAAGGAAGTGAAGACTATCTTTTTGATCTCATGTCTCATTTCAGGCACCAAATTACTAACAAGTATGTCAATCTTTTCATCCTCATGGATCGTCCTAGGATACCGAGAGCATTGTCTCCTCCACCTTTGCAAGAAGGTAACAAAGGGTTCCCCCCTGATTTTGTTTCAAGTTGCATAGGTCCAACATAGTAACAGATCTTGACAAATTATATGTGAAGTGTTGAACAAATCTATGAACAAGTTCTCTAAAAGTCTTGACAGGAGGAGTGATATTGGTAAACCATTCCATTGCTTGTCCTTTAAGACTCCTAGGGAACAACCTCATCAAATAGGAGTCATGTCGATGGAATTCAAAGCTCATAGTATAGAACTCCACGCGACATGGTCGGTGGATCACCACTACCATCATATTTATCGTATTGTGGGAATTCCACCCTCTTTGGAAAATATTTCATACTCACACTCTTGTCGAATGGATTAGGACAAATTGAGTCTAGTGAGAATGAGCTCTTAGGTTGCATCATTTTTTCCATCATTTGCTTCATTTGGCGGATTTCTTCCTCTTGAGAGGGATTTTGCTTTTGTATTTTGTTGTCCACATCAAAATTATAAGGGACTCTGGCACCCTTGTTGATTAGACTTTCCAAGAACTTCTCTTTGTTTTGTTCCAAATACCTCTCCACATACCGTTGGAAGATAGGCTCTTGTTGTATTCGCATGAAGTCTTGAGTATCAAAGTCATAATGTGAGCTACCACCTCCATGTTGGGAACCAGGATGTACATGTTGGGAGTGTGGTCTTGAATTTCTAGGAGGAGTTTTCCTCCTATAGTGAGCATACCGAGAGGCCCTTCTTCCTTTAGGACTAGGAGATCTAGAAGGGGTCCTTGACCGCCTTCTACTTCTTGGTGTTTTGGAAGGGGTGGAGGGAGGAGAATTATGTCCACTGTTAGCACCCCTTATATTGTATTGTTTGTTTAATTGGTGGGCTAACTGCCTATCTTGCTCCTCTTGAGCGAGTTTCCTTTGTACTTCCAATAAAGCTTGGCTCTCTTCCTCAAGTTGTCTAAACTTTTCTTGCTTTGCAGCTTGTTCATCTAGAAAGGCTTTCTTTTCGCGTTCAATTCTTTTGAGCCTATCACTTGTGAACCTTGAGGTATGTTGAAGTGGTGAGCTTGGTCTAGATTGTTTGAACAAGTCATTGGTATATGTTGTATTGACATGAGCATCACGAGGTTCATTGTCTTGGTCTTCGTATTGTGACCATTTTTCTTGTTGAGCTCGTCTCTTATACCGTTCATCCCATTGATGGGCATCCAAATATCTTATATTAATGAGGGGTGAACCAGGTTGATCATCATGAGAAGAATTTCCAAATATCATGTTGTTTATGTGTTGTTCATAGATATCATCAAGATTTGATCCATGGCTTCCCTCTCCCGTCGAGTGACAGTATAACTCATATCCATACCTATGTGTGAAGGTGCTGAGGGGGTACTCAAGTCACTAAAATGGCTCTTTGGGTCAAAATAGGTTTCAGACTGACTCTTAGGTGACTGGTCAAATATTGGTTCTTTTTCCTTTCTCTTTTGACAAGTCTGAACTAGGGGTAGTTGGTTAAAGACTATCTGAGGTCGCTTTCCTTGGCTCACTTGATATCTTGTTGTGACTGACATGAAAGGGAGAGTTCAAGTAAACAGACAATTCTAAGAAACGTCAATACCAGACTAGGATAGTAAAAGTTTTCTCTTGTCCGAGAGAGATGGTGAAATAGAACTGTTGCAAATAGGTGCAAACCAACACTGCCACAGAGGTGCTCAATTCTTGGGTGAACACCCCAGCACATATGGATCAGGAGGATGACTTACACAAAGGGGTACCGAGTTTGAATTGTACATGAAAATGGGTGACAAGGAGACTACTAGCACTTCCAAGTGTGTTATCAAAGAGTCTAAAAATTTATCTATTTAACAGGAACAATTCCTAATTTGCCAATCTCAAGCAAAATCACTTATGAGATCAAGGATCACTAATTCAAAAGGTCAAGGACACATAAACCCTAAATACATAACAAGTCTCTAAAACTAGGACAAGTCACCCAATCGAAGAACTCAATATTTTAGTTTGTTGTTTGTTTTCAAAGATCAAGCAAGTATATCAATAGATTTTGATCAAGCACATAGGTTTCAATCAGACAAGTTGTGATACAAAAAGTAGTCGATAACAGATCTATCAAGGACAAAGCAACTTGATAGTATTGGGGGAGTCTTGTTTGAAGATGTTTGGACAATGTTTAAGACTCAAAAAAACACATAGTTATCCCTACCAAAGAAAATGGTGAGAAGTCAAACCTTGCCCCATTGTTTATGCATTACACGCAGCACTTCATTACGTACTGCGTCACCCCTAGAGGGCTCGTGGTTTTGGTGTTTCCAAGGACTCATCAGCACGCTGGAAAGGTTACCCTTGTAGCAGCCAGCATCACAACCCAAACGCCCGTATGTCTATGATGGGAATCAGTGGTATGATCAACATACGAGAGATTCTTTTGTCACGTCTCATACAATGACTTATTTTGACCATTGACTTATTTTGATCATGACTTATTTTGACCATTGACTTATCTTGACCATGATTTATTTAGATAATGTTTGACCATGACCTTATGAGATTTAATATACGAAGTATGATATGTGTTAAGAGCAATGCTTTAATATAATTGTTTTCTTTCAAGAATTATGAATGCATTCATATAAAATAGAAATGTTGAGTTAATTATTGTTTCTACAATGGTTACTAATACACTTTTGTTTTGCACGCCTGAGTGCATTTGAGTGGCAGGTGATCGAAGGCCAAGGAGATCGAAGGCCAAGAGTGTGATTGAGGAAAAGGAGGTTAGCTTCTCGACAGGGTAAAAGAGGAGAAACTCTCGGTTACGCACACACCACTTAAATCATGTAGCTGCATTAGGTCATGTTCGTTTTTACAATGTGATTGCGTGAAAATGATTAGCATAGCGAATTTGAAATATGGTTTAATTAAATTATGAAATAATATGGCTTATTCTATTTCATTATTTCTCATTATATATTTGAGCAACAAAAGGATAAATCTGTTTTTGTTAAAAGAAATGTATTTAAAAATAAAAACAAATTAAATAAAAGAATAAATATAATATAAATCTGTTTTGCATAAATGAATTTTTAAAAATTGCATAAAAGAGGATATAAATAATTCTGTTTTGGGATATAAGGTTAATTTTTCCAAAAGAATGAAGAATGAACAGCCCGAGAGAGCATTGGGCTCTGGAAAATTCTGTCTCAAAACCAACAATTCGCTGGGCATGTGGCAATCCTTAGGAATTGCATGAGAATATCATCTGTCATTAGGAAATTTTATGCATGATCCTCGAAAAAGAGGAAGAGGCTTTAAGAAAGAGAAGAAGACTTTGATTGAATACATCGGAGAGCTCTGGAACGGAGGCAAAAGGAGGTACTGTTGAACATCTGCAATTAGAACCGAATTTTGCCAGGTTCTCTTCATTGCTATGCCTTCTTTTAACTTTATTTTAAAAACTACAGTAAGGAATTGATTAATTCTCTGTTTTAGAGTACAAACAACTGAGAATTCCTTCCTATTTCGTTTTGAAATCTGGGTAACAGTTTACTATTCTGTGTTGCAATTATAGAATACACATTCCTTCTTCAGAGTTAGGGTTTTCGTTATGTGGCAAGTCTGCATTTTTCTCAAGTGCAATTACAATTATATGTCTCCATATCTGGTTTGTTTAAAAATTCTGTCATCTAAATAAAAACCAAAATGTCTTGAGATAAATCCGAATGCAGTTTATACTGGGCGAATGTCTTTCTTTTTTTCTTGAGTTTTGAAATTGCTAGGGAATTATTTCCCCTGCCCTCCCCATGGGAAGGTCGTGGACTGTGGAGGCTCGCGCCCTCCACAGGGCGCGGCCTGTGGAGGGCACGAGCCCTCACAGCCCGCCCCCTCCCCATGGGAGGGGCAAGGGCTTTCCCCTGAGCCCTTTAGTCGCTCAATGCCAGTAAGGAAACCATGAAAAATACCCTGTTCTGTGTGCATGACCAGTGAATTCGTTGCACAGATTTAAAAACCAGAATTTCTTACTTCGAATTATACACAGCTGAACATGAATTTCTACACACACACACACATATATATATGTATACAAATTGACTACACATACATACATATATATATATATATATATTATATACCTATATATATACATATATAAATAGATACCCATGCATTTTGTGCCAAATACAAGTTGAAGCAGAAAACTCATATCCAGAAAATAGTATGAACTTTGTTGATTTTGTGCCAAATACAAATTGAAACAGGAAACTCTTTTCCAGAAAAGTAGTATGAATTCTGTTGAATATCTATACAAATATCTCTGAATTGTTAAACCTGAAGCAAGGACAGAAATGTCTTGAAAAGCCATGTAACAAAAAGTAGTATGAATTCTGTTATATAAATATCTTTGCATTGTTAAATCTGAAGCAAGGACAAAATTGTCTTGAAAAGCCATGTATCAGAAAGTAGAATGAATTATGTTGAATATATACAAATATCTCTGAATTGTTAAACCTGAAACAAGAACATAAATGTTTTTGAGACACCATGTAAACTGGAAAGTACCTTGAATATGTTAAAAGGAATACAACATGAAATGTGAATGAAAGATTATCTTTCAAGCCTCAGAATTTCTGAATAAATTGCATTGTATCAGTATATTATTTTTACTCTGTAACCTGTATTGAAATAGGGAATTAAAACTGTCAGTCAGCTTGAGCTTGGTAAGAATAGAAATGCATATTGAAAACATAAAACACTGTTCTTACTATCAATTAGTGCACTGAAAATTATCAAGATATATATATATATATATATATATATATGTTCTTCTTTAGAACAGAGTCTTTATCCAAATCAAAAGGGAACACTTACCAAAGAATAAATGACATCTTACAACTGAATTACAAAGAATGTTCTGAAAATTCGCTTCTTTTAGAATTGATTGAATGATGGAAGCCTGTATGAAAATGTATAAAGTTTCTGTTAAGTATTTATTTTTACTTCACTATGGTAACTTCCGGGACAGGGTGCCGAAGGTGGGCAAACAGAGACGGTAGTATTACCTTTTCTAATTCTACCATTTACTTGTATTATTTTGCTTGGCCAAGCACTGTACCATTGAAATAGATGGATTGTTTATTTTAAAAGCCTAGAAATTTATTTGAGTCTCTGCCACCTCCTGTTGCAAGAAATGTGTTTATTTCATGTTAGAAATGCATATAGGCATCAGGCACGCACCGAGAGTGCCCTCCTGTTTTACCATTTCGGGTTGCTAGGCTCCTTTATGCAGGGCCGGGGATTCCTTCGAGTTAGGAAGGGACCCGGGGAAGTCATGGACTTCGTGGTTGGGCGGAAAAGGCGCCTGAATCACATTCTTGGCCCCAGCTCGCAAGAAGACCAAGGTGTCACGACGGTTGGTGGTTCCAAGATTATTTGCTATTGATGTACTTATGTATCATTCAGACTTGGCTTGTGAAGCCCATTGTATATGTATATGCATTTTGACATTCTTGATGAAACTTGAAATGAAAGTATGTTTTGAAAGTATTTAATGTAACATTGATTTCGAGAGGTTAAAGTTTTATAACTTAGCATAGAAAAGATGTTCTATTAGAAGGATTGATTCCTCCAAGTGAAGTTGAATATATGTATATGAGAAAGTCATTGAAATACTTATGTTTTGATACATTACATTGATGGTATTATTTTATGAAATGCAATTTAAATTCTCTTTATTTCATTTGGAAGTGTTATGAGAAATGTTGACTTTTTGGAAACCTATTTATAATGGTTTGAATAAATTTAGATTACTCTTAATTTCTCTTTAATGCTGCGTTAAATGGTTTGATAAACACTCTTAATTTTCCGAGCGCTACATCTTGGTATCAGAGCAGCATGGTTCAACTCTAGGACCTATGCCTAACTACGTATGACGTTGTGTCTTAATCAGGGTGACCTAAAATGGAAAATAGAGTGTACCAACGAATTGGTGGATCTCGTGGAGGTCCCAATGATAAACTAGATCAGATTTTAGCCTTGCTGCAAAGCCAGGGGGCTAGAATTGAGGAATTAGAACAAGGGAGGAGAGATGGCCATCAAGGATTAAACGCAAATGAAACTGAAGGAGAAGCTAATATTGAACCAGCTGGAAAGGAGGAAAAACTGAATAGGGTGGCTGAGGAGCTGGGAAAAGACCTAAAGAAGGTCGCTCCTCTGAAATTTGATGGGAGAACCTTTGGAGATGGGGCAGAAGCTTGGCTTATAGAAATGGAGAGGTATTTTTCCCTACGAAATCTATCAGATGAAACAAAAGCTTAATGGGGTTCATATCAGCTCACCGGTGAGGCTGCTACTTGGTGGGAAAATGAAAGGGCGGATAAGCAGTTTATGCATGGAAAGGTAACGTGGGATAAGTTTCTACAACTATTTAGGAAGAGGTGGTTACCCCAATCTCATTTTGATAAGAAGATGACATAATTCCAAGTACTTGTACAGGGTGGCATGACAGTGACTCAATATTGGGAGAAATTCTCTCACTTGCTTAAGTACGCACCCCAATACCAGCATGATGAGAGATTTCGAGTCCAAAAATTTATTTTGGGGCTTAGACCTCAAATTGGAAATGAAATAGATCTGTACAATCCAGCCACCATGGATGAAGTTTTTGATTTAGCAATCAAACAGGAACACAAGTTGCTAACTATAGGAAGAGCAGGGAAGCCAAGTATGGCAATAAGAAATCCCAAGGGAATCGCAATCAGGGTGGTCCGAGCAAACAGGACAGTCAAGGGAATGAAAATAGACAAATCAGAAATTTGAAGAGAGATGGTAGTCCTCAGGACCGCAATGAAGGAAGCAGGAACAATAACAACAAGAAGGGCAACTACAATAAGAGGAATGATAACAACAGGAGAGATTTTTCTGACAAACCCAAGGCACCTCGTGGAGGATGTTATACTTGTGGTGGCGAGCATTACGCCAGTGTGTGCCCTCAGAGAAATAACAAGCAAAATAATAGAAATCAGCATCATATTCATGCAGCGGTTGACAATCGCCAGGCAGATTATCAAGCAACTCCCATCCAGTTATCGGGTAAATTATTTGGATGCCCTGTTTCTGTTCTGATTGATACAGGTGCTACTGATAGTTTTATAGACCCTCATGTTTTGACTAAAATATCAGTTAGACCAAGTTTTATGGAAAATTCTTGGAAGGTTCAGTATGGAAACCGGGTAGAGAAGAGGGTAGAGCAATGCATGTATTTCAGCAAACTTGAACTCCCTAACCTTCAGACGCAGGTGAACTTGTATGTTGCACCATTAGGGTCTTACGATGTGATATTAGGGATAAATTGGCTCTCTGAACATAAAGCTCTTGTGGATTGTGAAGAGAAGTCAATTAAGTGTCATGATGACCGAGGAAACCAAGTGGAGCTTTGTGGCATTAAAAAGCCATTAGAGCTTAGGCAAGTTTCTGCCATGCAGTTGAAAAAGGCAAGTCGGAAGGGATGCTCTATCTTTGCAATAAAAGTCAAGGACCTTGATGAGAAAGAATCCTCAATTAATGATCATCCCATTCTGAAAGAATTTGAGGATGTTTTCCCTACAGAATTGACCGAGCTCCTGCCTAAGCGTGTGTTTTATTTTTCTATTGATCTGATTCCAGGAGCAGAACCTCAGTCTAAGGCTCCTTACAGGATGAATACAACAGAATTATTTGAGCTCAAGGCCCAACTAGAGGAATTAATGAAGCAAGGTCTTATTAGGCCAAGCGTGTCACCTTGGGGAGCACCCGTCATCTTCGTGAAAAAGAAGGATGGTACCTTGAGGTTGTGCATTGATTATAGAATGCTTAACAAGGTCACTATCAAGAATAAATATATGCTTCCTTGCATCGATGATTTATTTGATCAGTTGAAAGATGCCAAGGTATTCTCAAAAATTGATTTAAGATCAGGATACCACCAGTTGAGACTGAAGGAAGAAGACATTCACAAAACTGCTTTCAGAACCAGGTATGGGCACTATGAGTTTACTGTGCTACCATTTGGGCTAAGTAATGCTCCTGCAACTTTCATGAACCTGATGAATAGTGTCTTCCGAGATTGTTTGGATAATTTTGTCCTAATTTTTCTTGACGATATTTTGATCTATTCTAAGTCAGAGGAAGAACATGAGAAGCATTTGAGGATTGTGTTGCAGCGTCTAAGGGAACATAAGCTATATGGAAAAATGTCTAAATGTACCTTCTTCCAATCCGAAGTGCATTATTTAGGTCATGTGATTTCAGCGGAAGGGGTAAGAGTGGATCCAGAGAAGATTAAGGAAATTATGGATTGGCCGGCCCCGCAAAATGTCTCTAAAGTTCGAAGTTTCATGGGACTTGCAGGATACTATAGGAAGTTTGTTCAGGGGTTCTCAACAATCGCCGCTCCCATCACTGCACTACAGAAGAAGGAAAAGAAGTTTGAATGGAGCGATAAATGTGAGAAAGCTTTTCAGCTGCTTAAGGAGAAACTCACTACCGCACCCATCCTAGTTGTGCCAGATCCGAATGGCCATTTTACAGTTATTACTGATGCATCAGGAGAAGGGGTAGGTGCAATTCTTATGCAAGAAGGACAAGTGGTAGCTTATGAGTCAAGGAAGTTAAAACAACATGAATTAAACTATGCGCCACATGACTTAGAATTGGCAGCCATAGTCCATGCTTTACAAATGTGGAGGCATTATCTCTTGGGAAAGCCTTTCAAACTTAAGACAGACCATGCAGGATTGAGATACATCTTCACTCAACCTAATCTCAATGCCCGACAAAGGCAATGGCTGGAATTCCTGAGTGAGTATGATTTTGGGATTGAATATATTAAAGGTAAGGAAAACAGAGTGGCTGATGCCCTGAGTAGAAGGAGACACCTTGCAGCCATGGTTACCATAAAATCAGATTTCAGGCAACAAGTAGTGCAATCCTCCTTTGGGGACGAACATTATGAAAAGGTGAAACAAGCCCTTGGAGTAAATCCCTCCGATCGTCGATATGAGGGTTATATGTTAGAATCAGATGGACTTTTGAGGTACCAGGGACGAATGTACATTCCTAGTTCTGCAAACTTGAGAGAGTTGGTGCTAGAAGAATTCCACAATGCACCATACTCAGGACATCCCGGTATTACAAAAATGATGGAAGGACTTAGGCCACTGTACTTCTGGCCAGGACTTAAAAGGGATATTACGTCCCATGTAGCCCGATGCTTAGAGTGCCAGCAAGTCAAAGCTGAGCATGTACATCCGGTAGGACTCTTATATCCTCATAGGGTACCAGAGTATAAATGGCAGGTTATCACTATGGATTTTATACAGGGGCTACCAATGTCCAAAAACCGACATGATACCATCTTGGTTGTAGTAGATAAGTTGACAAAGGTTGCCCATTTCATTCTGGGAAATCTCAAGGATGGATCAATGGTTTTAGCAAGAAAATTTGTCAAGGAAATCTTCCGGTTGCATGGAGTGCCAGAGACGATCATCTCGGATCGAGACACTCGAATGACTTCTAGGTTTTGGATTACATTAAACTCTTCCCTAGGAACCAAATTAAATTTCAGTTCCGCATATCATCCTCAGACCGATGGTCAGACAGAGAGGGTGAACCAGGTAGTAGAAGATCTCCTCCGCATGAACTGTATGGAGCAGCAATATAAGTGGGAGGAGTATTTGCCTTTGGTGGAGTTTGCTTACAACAACTCCTACCATGCTTCTTTGGGCATGGCACCTTTTGAAGCCCTTTATGGACGTAAATGTCGGACACCCATTAGTTGGGACAGAGTAGAAGACAGGGTGGTGATTGGCCCTGAGATGCTCAGAGAAATGGAAGACCAAATGAAAATCATTAAGGAAAAGTTGAAGCAGACTGCGAATAGAAAGAAAAGTCTAGCAGATAAGAACCGGAGTTTTAGACAGTTCTCTACAGGAGATAAGGTCTTTTTAAGGGTTCGGCCGCATAAGAGTTCAATCTCTTTCGGCAAGAACTCTAAGTTGGCTCCTAGATTTGTTGGTCCCTTTGATGTTTTGGAGGTGGTGAATCCAGTTGCTTATAGGATTGCTCTGCCACCAGCTCTATCCCGGATACATAATGTGTTTCATGTTTCAGTACTTAAGCCATACCATCCAGATATTGCTCATATCCTTGATTGGCGTGCATTGCAGGTCCAGGACCCAGGGGTGATACAGGTGGAACCCGTCAGGCTTCTGGAAAAGCGCAACGTTAAGTTGCATAATAGAGACATTATACAATACAGGGTCCAGTGGGACCAGTATTCGGTGGATAATGCCACCTGGGAGAATGCAGAGGATATAGACAGACTTTTTCCTCATTTGAGACCTTAGCATATTTATACTTTCTTTTATAGAGACTTACGAAGTACTGATATCTCAATTTTGCTATGTAATTTGCTTTTAGACATTGAGACGATGTCTCTTCTCAAGGGGGGGAGGATGTCACGTCTCATACATTAACTTATTTTGACCATTGACTTATTTTGATCATGACTTATTTTGACCATTGACTTATTTTGACCATGACTTATTTAGATAATGTTTGACCATGACCTTATGAGATTTAATATGCGAAGTATGATATGTGTTAAGAGCAATGCTTTAATATAATTATTTTCTTTCAAGAATTATGAATGCATTCAGATAAAATAGAAATGTTGAGTTAATTATTGTTTCTACAATGGTTACTAATACACTTTTGTTTTGCACGCCTGAGTGCATTTGAGTGGCAGGTGATCGAAGGCCAAGGAGATCGAAGGCCAAGAGTGTGATTGGGGAAAAGGAGGTTAGCTTCTCGATAGGGTAAAAGAGGAGAAACTCTCGGTTACGCACACACCACTTAAATCATGTAGCTGCATTAGGTCATGTTCGTTTTTACAATGTGATTGCGTGAAAATGATTAGCATAGCGAATTTGAAATATGGTTTAATTAAATTATGAAATAATATGGCTTATTCTATTTCATTATTTCTCATTATATATTTGAGCAACAAAAGGATAAATCTGTTTTTGTTAAAAGAAATGTATTTAAAAATAAAAACAAATTAAATAAAAGAATAAATATAATATAAATCTGTTTTGCATAAATTTTTAAAAATTGCATAAAAGAGGATATAAATAATTCTGTTTTGGGATATATGGTTAATTTTTCCAAAAGAATGAAGAATGAACAGCCCGAGAGAGCATTGGGCTCTGGAAAATTCTGTCTCAAAACCAACAATTCGCTGGGCAGGGGGCAATCCTTAGGAATTGCATGAGAATATCATCTGTCATCTAGAAATTTTATGCATGATCCTCGAAAAAGAGGAAGAGGCTTTAAGAAAGAGAAGAAGACTTTGACTGAATACATCGGAGAGCTCTGGAACGGAGGCAAAAGGAGGTACTGTTGAACATCTGCAATTAGAACCGAATTTTGCCAGGTTCTCTTCATTGCTATGCCTTCTTTTAACTTTATTTTAAAAACTGCAGTAAGGAATTGATTAATTCTCTGTTTTAGAGTACAAACAACTGAGAATTCCTTCCAATTTCATTTTGAAA
>VDFB02056131.1:0-30509 GCA_007258455.2 Sequoia sempervirens
CAATTGGAAATAGACATGATAAGGAATTTAGGCAAAATGAGTTTAAAAATTCACTAGGTTGAACAAGTATTGCATATGAGTTTACATACATGCAAGAAAAAAAAGTGAGATCTATGATGCTATAATTGGAGTTGAGTTCAAATGAAATCAAAGATTCTTGAATTTAAGAATTCCATGGAACAAATACAATTGGTAATATATTCATTTTTAAGGAAATGGAAAAATGAATTTTCAAAGTCACTAAGTTTTGTATTGCATATGAATTTACATGCAAACAAAGAAAGTGAGGGATGATGAGCTATAAGTGGAGTCAAGAACAAAGGAAATCAAAGATTAGAACTTGAACTTAAGAATTATATGGAACAAATGAAATTGGAATTAGATGATAAAGGATTTAGGCAAAATGATTTTAAAACTTCACTAGGTTGAACAAGTATTGCATATGAGTTTACATGCAAGTAAAAAAAGTGAGAGATGGTGCTATAAGTCGAGTTGAGTTCAAATGAAATTAAAGATTCTTGAACTTAAGAATTCCATGAAACAAATACAATTGGAAATATCTATTCAATTTAAGGAAATGACAAAATGAATTTTCAAAGTCACTAGGTTTCAAGTATTGCATATATGAATTTATATGCAAGCAACTTAGAAAGTGAGAGACATGATGAGATATAAGTGGAGTTGAATGTAAATGAAATCAAGGATTCTTGAACTTAAGAATTCCATGGAACAAATGAAATGATGATAATGACCTTATGACCATTTAAGGATATGATATGCAACTTGAGACCAAATGAGATTATGACTAATGCTTATGATATGCTATTAAGATTAAAAGGTATGCCAAATGAAACTGAGGGGATGAACCTTTGGACCTAGGAAAAAGGATGCTAACCAATGTTTTTCTTTTTAACCAATGAAGTGAAAATGCAAGGTTGTTTTTTTTAAACCAACATGAGTGAAAATTTGCAAATTTTTCTTTTTAAACCAATGAGTGAAAATGCAAGTTGTTGTTCTTTTTAAACCAATGAGTGAAAATGCAAGTTGTTGTTCTTTTTAAACCAATGAGTGAAAATGCAAGTTGTTCTTTTTAAACCAATGAGTGAAAATGCAAGGTTGTTGTTCTTTTAAAACCAATGAGTGGAAATGAAAGGTTGTTCTTTTTAAACCAATGAGTGGAAATGCAAGGTTGTTCTTTTTAAACCAATGAACTTGAAAATGCAAGTTGTTCTTTTTAAACAAATGAGTGAAAATGCAAGTTGTTTTTTTAAACCAATGAGTGAAAATGCAAGTTGTTCTTTTTAAACCAATGAGTGAAAATGCAAGGTTGTTCTTTTTAAACCAATAAGTGGAAATGCAAGGTTGTTATTTTTAGACCAATGAACTTGAAAATGCAAGTTGTTCTTTTTAAACCGATGAACTAGAAAATGCAAGTTTATTGCATGTGCACTTTTATCTTCAATCACTTCCTAAAAATCTATATATAGAATCACTTGTAAATTAAAAAAAATTTAGTAAGTGATATGGAGAGTTTAAAGGGAATTGTACAAGTGAGTCAATCAATCCCCTTGTGGGAAATTACAATATAAAGATCCATATTGTTTTAATAGGAAAATGGTTTATGTAAACCTAGGGTAGGGAAATAATTTGAAATAATTTAATAGAAAAAATAAAAACCATGATAAAAAAAGATAAACCCATATAAAGATATAATAATTAGTATTAACTTTCAACTTATCTAACATGGTTTTCATAATTGGAAATAGATTTATAAGGAAAACATTGAGTGTTAATAAAGGTCCTAAAAACACACAAGAGATAGAGAGAAAAGACATTAGAGAGAAAGAAATAAGCATGTACCTTGTTTCTTTCTATGATAATTTTCCAAGTTTTGTTTGCACCTCTGTTGTTCTTGTTCTTCTGAATAATTTTGTTGAGCCTGATTTTGTCTTTTTGATTGTTGTCCCATTTTCTTCTTCAAGTAAAAGATGAATCAAAACAAATCCTCTACCAAAAGTAATTTCTCCTCCAAAATTTTCCTTGATTGATAAAAATGCAAAGTTTTCTTCTCTAAATTTTCCTTGATTGATAAAAATGCAAAGTTGCCTTCTCCAATATTTTCCTTGATTGATAAAAATGCAAAGTTCTCTTCTCCAAAATCTGCCATCCTTGATAAAAATGCAAAATTCTCTTCTCCAAAACCTACCCTCCTTGATAAAAATGCAAAGTTCTCTTCTCCAAAATATGCACTCCTTGATAGAAATGTGAATTAATCTTGCAATGATATGGAAAAATGAAAAAATAAGCTTGTATTTATATGCATATGAAATAAATAAAAAAAATACATTCATTGGCCAAGGGTTCAAGTGGACGTTGGCCAAAGGTTTGCTCTAACCACCCCGACCAAGCTTTTTTAATATTATTTCAATAGGGTTTGAGTGAACCCCCATTCGAGTGAATGGGTCAAGAGGGGTTCACTTGAACCCCCGATTTTTTCCCTTCTCACCCTCTTCTACCAAATTTTTGCAAATTTTTGCCTTTCAAAGCTCGGGTTGAGGATGAAAATGGATGAAACTTCACAAACCCAACTAGATGATAGTAGTCCTCATAATGAGCTATCCATTGAATACTATTTTAATATATTTTGGCTTTATTATGTATTTTTTTAGTTTAATTAAACATAGGTTTTTCACCAAAAATCAAGCTCTCTATTATACACATGTGAAAAAATAGTAGATTATAATTTTTTTTTTGAAAATAATATTTAAATTGCTAGAGTATTGATGTCCTTGAAATCTAATAAAAAATTGAATTTCAATACATACAAAAAAGTTATGTTTATCATTGGTGCCTTTATGTCTAAATTGTAATTGGTTTGACTTCAAAACTTAATTAAGAAAAAAATATTCAATAAAACACTATGAAACCAAATGAACATGCTAGATATTGTATTTACAAAGCTAAATTTGAAAATATTAGAATTTTATCCTTCATAGAAAAAAAGTTATGTTTTTTACAGTGAGCATCACTCTTTAAAAATGGTGTTTACTGTTAAAAACTAGTTTTCGAAGGAGATGGAGAAAGAAATGCAATTTGATTCATTTAAAAAAAAAAATATTTAGAATCTATAGACAAAATGTCACAAATCACTAGTTTTCATCATATTCAAATTCCTTATGGTTTAGTAGCTATAGGTGCTCGAAAGTGAAGATTTAGTTAAAAAAATTCAGTTCAATGTCCAATTTGGCCAAAAATTGTAAACCAGTATTGTGGGATCAGCCCACATATAGGTTTGTTTGATCATGGGAAGATCAAATAATTCTTACCAAGGATGCAAGACATGCCTTGACTACAAGAATAAACAACTGGTTCTTCCTACTCCTTGTCTACACATTATTATTCAAGTAGTTGGGACTACAATAGTTGTGAACTTCATGTTCACGAGCTAGTAGCACCTCTTTCTTTTTCACTTCCTACTATTTCACTATATTCTTCTTCTCTATCCTCTTTGTAGCACTAATGTTCCTTGTCTCATCTCTACCCTTTGCTTCTTCTTACTATACATGGAATTTCCCTCTAATCTAGTAATAGTAGTGTTGCATTGTGTAGGAACTTGTCTCAATATTGGTTGATATTCCTTTTAGACTTGCACTACTACTTCATCTATATAAGTTATTCTATCTTTACATGGATATTAGATTTATGGGATGGATAGATGAGTTCCCTTGGATGTTCAATGTTGTGAGTGGGAAAATTATGCTGATTTGGATCAACACTATGTTCACCTTAACAACTTGGATTGGTTGCATCATAATCAATGTATTCATCCTCTTTTTCCATTAAGTCATATCTAGATGCATCATATTGATCTTCCTCATCTTCATAGTACTAAGAACAATCTTCCTCTTAATTAATTTCTTCATATCTACCCATTTTGAGGGAATTTTCACTTTTCAATGTGGAATTTGGGCCTCTTGCAATATAAGCTTTGCAAGAAGTTATTGCTTCTCTTGTTCAAGGCAATATATTATTGATTTCTAATCAACTTACTTTCGATATGATGTTTTTGGGAGGAGGGGGACATCAACCAGTAGTGTATGTTTTCACATACTGATATCTCATGCCAACATTTTATACATGATAAGATCTATCCCCATTCATCCTACTAAGACACATATGATTTTTTTTAGTTGAGCTTCTTGCAGTTCAAATATTTCCATTTGTTTTTGTCTCTCCTTTTTTAGGTGGTACCATAATTCTTCATGTTCATCTTCCTAACAATATGAAATTCTTAGAGTAGGATACTGGTGAGGAATATGTGCATCATAGTAACTATCCATTGCAAGAATGAAAGTGTTGTGGAAAGATTGCTGGTGTTGTCATTGATGTCAATAGTTCAACTGGTTATCTAATAGTTGTTGTTGGCTATATATGTCGAGGATATTGAAAAAATTGTAATAAAGATATGTTGCACGTGTTTAGTGGTTGCTCCAATTTTTGGTCCGGATTTTCTCCTGTGGTTGTGTGGTTCAGACATGTTGTTCATGGTCGTTAGTAGATGTTATATCTATATTTTTGGCTGCTGATTCATTCACTAGTAGATTTTGACCCATTTTTCGACGACCGTCCATCAGAATTTTGATGGCTGTTCATCACTATTATTGTGTCAGAATTTTGATGACATTTGAAACGTTGAAATTCTGGCCTGACAGGATGGTCGTAAAAAAATGGGTCAAAATCTACTTGTGATTGTACAGTACAAGTTGTGTTCACTAGTTGCGAACTATGGTTTTCTACGTTTTTGGTTGAGGTCCGAGTGAAATGGTGTTGGTCCAAATTTCTCTTTGATGAAGTCTTATGACTTGTGGTTCTATAATTATGTTGCCCTAGTTCTATTGAAGATAATTCTAGCATCTAAAAGATTTGTGCTTAATGGTTCTATGTGTTTTACATTGGATTGGCCGACCTTGTGTGAAATACTACTTTCGAGAATGATGAAGCGTGTTGGATATTTTTTGGGTCCCTTGAAGTGCGTGTTTGGGTCACCCTCATTCTAATTCCACCCTGGGATGTTTTGGCGCCAACCTAATTTGAATTTGGATGTGGATAGCTGACTTTGGATATGTTTCAAAGTTGAAGATGGTATAAATGCAAGATGAGTTAATGATGGAGTGCAAATGCAAGAGCGAAGAAGAGTGATAAAAGAAAAAAGAAAGTGTAGTTTGATGTGGCATTGATTATATTCAGTAAGAGTGTGTGTGCGTGTGTGTTGTGAGTGTGGGAGATTAGTGTGAAGCTTAATGCCAAGTTTTTGGATGTAGTGAGCAAAAGGTGAGCTCTATCATTCATGCAAGTTTATCGAGTGACTCTAGTGGAATCCTTTGTTGCATTGGGATTTTAGTCTCTATAACAAGTCTTCTTTGTCTTCTTTGTATCTCTTTCGTAGTGAGCCCTTTGGGTTGTAGCCCTGTTGGACAGTGAGTCCTTATTCAGGCAGCGAGCTTTGTTTCAAGTAGTGAGCCTTTTTGTAATTGGTTTTGATATTCTCTATAGTGTGAGTTAATCCTCACCATGGTTTTTCCCTCGTTGGGTTTTCCATGTATATCTGGTGTTATTATGTTTATGTGTTGGATTTGAGTTTTTGCATTGAAATTTGATGATTAATCATTTAAGTAGTATTTTGTGTTAGTTTCGATGATTGAATTAAAGTTTTAAAATTTATGATAGCTGATTCACCCCCTCTCTCAGTTGTCCTATTTAACAATTGGGATCAGATCTTGGTTTCTTGGTGAAGAGCTTAATCGCTTAAGGAAGGTCTGGGATGGTTGGAAAAATAGTCTTTGATTAACCGAGGTTTGATGGAACTAATTATGGTATTTGGAAAGTATTGATGGAAGAATATTTGGAGTATTGTGGATATGATGTGGAGAAAGCTTACAGGAATCCTTACACTCCTCTTGCTAATGGTCTGAGTACACCTGAAGAAATCAAAGCACATGCAACAAATAATAAGGCGAAGTTTATCTTGGAAAATAGTCTAGTACATTCTAAGTTGATTAAGGCTCAGAATCTGAAGACAACTAAGGACATTTGGGATACTTTAGAAAGAGCATATGATGATGATGAAAGAGTTAAAGAGGAAAAACTACAAAATTTGGAGACACATTTTGAACTTCTACATATGTCCGAAGATGAAAATATTAAAGCTTATGTATAGAGATTGGATGAGATAGTGGTTGGAATGCGAGGACTTGGTGCTACTATTGATGAAACAAGGATTGTAAAGAAGATTATTAGAACTCTTCCTGATGCTTACAATGAGAAGGTGAGTGCTATTGAGTAGACTATAGATTATAAGACCTGTACTAAGAATCTACTATTGGGATTTTTGACATCTTATGAGATGAGGAAGCTGAGTCTAAGGAATGGGTGCAAATCAGAGACTACTTTTAAAGCTACAAAAACTGAAGATCTGAATGAAGAAAAAATTGATGAACTAGAAGCTAACTTTGTAAGAAGAATGAGAAAATACTCTGATAAGTATGAAGGTAAGTTTCCCTTTAAATGCTTTAGTTGTGGAGAAATAGGTCATTATGCTGCAAGGTGTCTGAAAAGAGCTAAAAGAAATAAACAAAGATATGATAAAGAAAAGAAAGGAATGAAGATTAACAAAGCTTACTATGTGAATGAGAATGCTATTATTTTTGACGAGGATTTAGAATATGAAGATCCAAATGATAATGAATGCTTGTGCTTGGCTATTAAGGATGAACCTACTTTTGCTAATTCTAAAAAATAGATAAAGGAAAGCCCTCTAGAGAAGGAGAAGGAGAAAAATGAAGGTACAGTTATCTCTACCCTAATACTAAACAAGAAAATAATTTTTGGGTAGTTGATAGTGGTTGTTCACATCACATGACTGGTGATAAAAGTAAGTTTTTCAAGCTTGGAAATATGATGGAGGCTTAGTTATGTTTGGATATGATATTGGTGCTAAAATATGTGGTATAGGTTGACCAAGTTTTGATGCAAAGCATCATACTGACGATGTCTACTATGTCAAGGGTTTAAGGCATAATCTATTGAGCGTTGGTCAAATGTGCAGAAAAGGATATGATCTTGTGTTTAAGGATGAGAAATGTGAGATCTAGAAAGGATCTGAAACATTGATTACTACAAGAAATAAATCTGAAGGGAATATCTATCAACTTAAGGGTCCTGATGGATGATGCTTTATGACTCAGATAAATGTCAGTTAGTTATGGCAGAAGAGAATGTGTCACAAGAATTTTGATAACCTGGAAAGGATTAGTGTTGTTCATGCCTTGAGAGATTTACCAAGAATTATGAATCCTACTAATGCTATTTGTAGGAATTGTCAGTTTGGAAAGAAAGCAAGAAATCATTATAGATCAAAGGAGCAGTCTACTACCAGACAATTGGATTTAGTTCATACAAATATTTGTAGCCCTATGAGAGTGAGAAGTCTACTTGGTGAAATTTACTTTATGCTTTTAATTGATGATTATTCTAGATATACATGGGTTACATTTCTTAGAGAGAAACCAAATGCATTAGATAGATTCAAGGCATTCAAAGCAATGGTTGAAAATGAAGTGAATTTGAAGATAAAATGCTTAAGATCTGAAAGAGGTGGAGAATTCACCTCCCATGAGTTTAAAATGTTTTGTGAAGTGCATGGAATAAAGAGACAGTTATTTTCTCTAAGAACTCCTCAACAGAATGGAGTTTTGGAAAGGAGAAATAGAATAGTTCAAGAGGCTACTAGATCAATGATTATTGAGGCTAGTTTACTAGAAGTTTACTAGAAAGAAGCCATTCAACTACTATTTATGTACTCAATCGAGTTAAAGCAAGAGAAAATAGTACAAACACTCCCTATGAGCTATGGCACAAAATAACTCCTACAGTTAAATATTTCAAGGTATTCAGAAGCAAATGCTATATTAGGAGAGATCATGAAGAAACTTTGGGTAAGTTTGATGCAAGAAGTGATGAAGGTATTTTTATTGGATATTCTACTAAAATAAAGGCATATAGATGTTTCAATAAAAGACTGAAAAAAAATGTAGAAATCTCAAATGTGAAGGTTGATGAGGCAATGAAGAATTATATTGATATCGATGGATATGTATCTGATGAGCATGATTGTACAAGAATAAAAGAAATTGTGGAAGAACATGATAAAGATGAGAAAAAGAAGCAGAACGAACATAATGAAACAAAAGAAGATGCTTTGGTGATGTCCCCTAAGACACCAAAATATGTACAAAAGAATCATTTAGAAAGTGAGATATTCGAGATAAGACAAAAGGTGTATTAGCTAGAAGCAAAGCTGTTGTTGAAGTGAATCTGTGTTTACTTTATGAGATTGAGTTGAAGAATGTATGTGAATCCTATAAAGATGAACATTGGAAGGAAGCAATGAAGGAAGAACTTATGCAGATTGAGAAGAATCAAACTTGGGAATTGGTCCCAAGACTGACAAATAAAAACATCATTGGATCAAAATGGGTATTCAAAAATAAGTTGAATGAGAATGAAGTCAAGCTTGAGTATGTTTCGATGAAGGATCAAATTGCTGATATTTTCATAAAGGCATTCCTAAAGATACTTTTGAGTATCTCTGGGAGAAGTTAGGGGTTATTTCCCCTCCTTTCTTGAACTGGATGCATATGGAGACACATCAGTCCTATGGATCTATGGGTCTATCTTTCTTCTGGACTGATGTTTTGGTGGCTACCTCTCAGGGGAAGCAAGTAGTATCAGATGTTGTCATTGTGTTTATCATGTCAAAAGAGAAATCAATGGAAAATATTATTTTTCCTTTTCCATTGATGTCAAATGGGGAGAGAAGAAGCATGTGAAAAGAGAAAGAGAAGAAGCATATAAGAGATCATCTTCTAAGGGGGAGAAAACAAAAAAATGTATTTAGAGCTAGTATGTTGTCTTTGATGGTTTTTCACATCATGTGTTGCCATCAATGACAAAGGGGGAGATTGCTGCAAGAATGAAAGTGTTGTGGAAAGATTACTGGTGTTGTCATTGATGTCAACTAGTCAATTGGTTATCTACTAGTTGTTGTTGGCTGTATATGTCGAGGATATTGAGAAAATTGTAATAAAGATATGTTGCATGCGTTTAGTGGTTGCTCCAATTTTTTGTCCGGATTTTCTGTTGTGGTTGTACGGTTCAAAAATGTTGTTCATGGTTGTTAGTAGATGTTATATCCAGATTTTTGGCTGTTGATTTGTTGTACAATGCAAGTTATGTTCACTAGTTGTGAATTATGGTTTTTTTATGTTTCTGGTTGAGGTCCGGTTGAAATGGTGTTGGTCCATATTTCTCTTTGATGAAGTCTTATGACTTGCGGTTCTAGAATTATGTTGCCCTGGTTCTATTGAAAATAATTCTAGCATCTGGAATCATGCTTAATGGTTCTATATGTTTTACACTGGATTGGTAGAACATGTGTGAAATACTACTTTCAGGAATGATGAAGCGTGTTGGATCTTTTTGGGTCACTCTCATTCTAATTCCACCCTAGGATATTTTGGTGCTGACCTAATTTGAATTTGGATGTGGATAGACGACTTTGGATATGTTTCAAATTTGAAGATGGTATAAATGCAAGATGAGTTAATGACAAAGTGCAGATGCAAGAGTGAAGAAGAGTGATAAAAGAAAAGAGAAAGTGCAGTTTGATGCGACATTAATTCTATTTAGTAAGTGTGTGTGTGTGTGTATGTGTTGTGAGTGTGGGAGATCAATGTGAAGCTTAATGCCGAGTTTCCAGATGCAGTGAGCAAAAGGTGAACTCTATCATTCATGCAAGTTGATCGAGTGACTGTGGTGGAATCCTTTGTTGCATTGGGATTGTAGTCTCTCTGTAACAAGTCTTCTTTGTATTCTTTGTATCTCTATGGTCGTGAGCCCTCTGGTTTGTAGCCTTGTTGGACAATGAGTCCTTGTTATGGACAGTGAGTCCTTATTTCAGGCAATGAGCCTTGTTTTAGGTAGTGAGCCTTGTTTTAGGTAGCGAGCCTTGTTTCAGGCAGTGAGCCTTTTTGTAATCAATTTTGATATTCTCTATAGTGTGAGTTAATCCTCACTGTGTTTTTTCACTCATTGGGTTTTCCACATATATTTGGTGTTATTGTGTTTATGTGTTGGATTTGAGTTTCTACATTGACATTTGATGATTAATCATTTAAGTAGTATTTTGTGTTAGTTTTAGTGATTGAATTAGAGGTTTAAAATATGTGACAATTGATTCACCCCCCTCTTAGTTGTCCTATTCAACACTATCCCTATTTCTTCTACCAATAGTTTCTATGTGGCGATCATTCCCCTTCTCTCATTCTTGGTGGTTACATAGAAGGAGAGGGGATCTATCTAGGGTGGTTGGTTCACCTGCGGAAACACCTCCACTATAGTTTGCACCCACCCCGACACCACCCCGACACTAAATTATAAGCTCTGTTCTTTGCTTTATGAAAGCCTCTAACCCCCTACTCTAGCAAGCTAATGAACTACAATTCCCTCCCTCCTGATGGAATTATATCTCCTACCTACCTACTTACTTTCCACCCACCTAGGTGGGTGGTTATATTGGGGTGGGTGGGTGGATGATAGTTGTATCAGTGGAAACACGAGCTTCACCTCTTACAAATATAGATATAGGGAAAATTAGTTCAATTCATTTTTGTTTATTCCATAATAGAACATACACATTTTTTTATTATGATGTCATCTAGATCCTTAGAGTATATATGCATTGATCTCTTGAATCACTAAATAAATAATTTATACCTAAAGTTCCTTCTTGTGAATACTAATAGGTAGGTCTATATTACTTACCATTATTTTGAGCTTCTCTTGATGGATTTTGTCTTTGTGCAAGAGTTGAAGATTTTTCTCATTCTTATTGGTAATTGAGATACCTTATTCTCTTCATCTTTAAGTCTACTAATATAGTTGCTAGTTTTGGATTTGAATAAAATAGATTTTCCATTATTCACTTGGAAGATACATTTTTTTTTTCTTTCCAACAATTAGAACTTAAAAATACCAAACAAGAACTTATTTCCATGTTTTCTTACTACACCATTATGTTGGCATAAGTTGACAGGCTATCAAATTACCCACTAACAAACTGACAATGTTGAATCACCATGATCTTTGAAATATGATTAGAAATAAGTCATCCTCGATAATGAAACCATTTTGTTGGCAAAAGTTAATGGGATGTTAAACTACCTTAACTAATAACTTCTTCAACGACTATGTTATAAGGGTTTTCAAAATATGAATCGAGATATTATATCCTAAAAATGATGTCATTATGTTGGTGCACATAGTTTTTAATTCCAAAATCCATAAATCCCAATTGTTCTTTGAGTGCTAAGGGTTTCAAAACCAAAGAAATAGACCTTTAACTTGTAACCAAACACGAAAAATTTAGATTAATTTGATATGGTGGGTAAAACATTCTTAGAATTCAGGCTCAAATAGACTCACAAGGGCTTCCCATAGGTTTCCTAAATAGGATTAAACACAACTAAAATTAGATAAATAGATAAAATATTATAGTAGTATTTAATGTATTATTGACCCCAAAATTTGTCACTAGGCCAAGAACTAACCTATTGCTATAACTTCTATTAAGTTGATAAGCACATCATTACATCACAATAGGATGTGTGTATGCACAACAAGAATCTCTAGGATGATTAAAAGTTAAGTATACTTGATGATGTTTTCCATAGTTATATGTTGAATCATCAAGCACATATAAACTATTTCCTACTCCTAATCTACTAGTGAATGGTGTTTTTAGTTTATGTGCATGGTGGATAATTTATTTTAGTACTAGAAGCTAATCTGTTGGGTTGTAAATTTATAACATATTAAGAAAAAAAATACATTGAAATTAGAAGGAATATAATTTGTACATATGCATACACCACAAATATAGATATCAAATAAATACATAAATAATAATCCATCTCCAGATTGCATAAATTCATATGCAATAAATAAATGACCATTACAAAGCTTGCAATGTTTTAAAATGTTGTGAAACTCATCGAATATCTATTATATTCATACCAACACATGTGGAAAGAGGAAACCCTAAGCCAAAATTTCCTTCAAGATCCAAAAAAAGATCCATGGAGACATTTAGTTAAATAAATCATTAGCAACATTAACCTCGTGATTTATAATAGATGTTGCTCTGATGACAACTATACATGCAAGAGTTGAAACCCTAGAAGCTCTATTCCATTTGTAGTTGTGTATAAATATACAACGTTTAATTTTCTTTTTAGAAAATGATTTGGCTTATATATTTCTTTTTTGGATGCCCTATTACTTTGGTAATCGAGAATAATTGGTAGTTTGTGGATGTAGCATGCAAGGAAAACTTTGATCTTATGAAATCTACAAAATATGTGATCTGGAATAAACATGAGGACCATTGGGAGCTGAAATTTAACCACTATATTTGTGATAACATGAAATTCATATATTCATCCTCCATCATTGAAAGTAAATTTAAGTTTTTACCCTTGATATGGAAAAAATTTGTTGGGTGAGAAAATTCCTTTTGATTAGTTACAGTGTCAAATCTCTTCATTAATAATGATTTGAGTTGTGTACAGAAGTAGGTGAGAGCTAGCAATTCAAAATGTGAGAGTTTCAGAGTTCCAAGGATAAGGGTTTGGTGATACCCCATAACCCATACCACATGTCAAAGATTGAGGATCAAGAGTACATTATACATCATTGCCTAAAATAAGAAAATAAATGTATCTCCACAACACCAACTCTGAAAAGATATGAGAATGAAATTATTGGGAGTTAGGGAATATGAATACCAAGGGATTCATCCCATAAGTCATGCAAGTAAAGATAGGTCTGAACTTGCACACTTGATAAGATAACATAGTGAAAAGTGTTAGGGATCAAGAGTTAGGATTACTTAATAATCCATGCCCAAATGTCATGTCTCCTTTTTTGAATTAGCAACAAGTAGATGAATTTTAGCCTAGCTTCTTTTCATAGGCTAAAGAATTGATAAAAGGAAAGAAATAATATAATTTTTTTCAATTTTGAGCCTAATAACGATTTATTAAAGAGAAACTTAATATAAAATTATAATTAAAAAGAAGCTTTTTAAACATTTAATTATAAAATAGTCTTTTAAATAATTGGTGGCAAATTTATATCCTAGGGCTCGAATTGAGAAGGTATAATAAGAAGGTTCCCAAAATAATTTGATTATTAAATTGTTTCATTTGAGAAATTCTTCATTTTGAGTTTGAGTTTGATTTTACAATTAAGGATGAAAAAACTTGTTGCAACTTGAAACTCTAGGTGGACAAAAACCCTATTGACTTCATTACCTTGAGAGGTTAGGATAAAATCGTTACCTCCAATCTTGTACAATTCCATTCAAGAGTTGCAAGATGAGATAAATTAGTGAAATCATGTATGTTTCAATATTGGTGGTGAGTAGTTGTGACAAAATATAGAGGTATTAATTTTGGTTACTGTCACTAATATCATTGTTGGATCATCAAATCATACTCATGGAGAAAATCTATCTCAATCTTTAACTTTTGATTTATAATTCCATCCATATAATGCTCACCTTTCTTGATCATTGAGACATTGATCACCATAATTATCCACATCTTGGTCTACACCAATTTGTTAGCAATAGATTCCCATATATTCTTTGTGCAAACTAGTTTCATCCAAAATTGTAGATACATCCCTAGGGAAATTCATAGTTTACATCCATTATTGGAGATTGTTTTCCTTCCTAATAGAAGGGATTTTGGAGTTGAGGTTTGATGTTGTATATTATATGCAATGAGCCATTCATTCATAGGAAATCTACCTTATTTGTACTATGAATTGTAGAAATCAGCTCCATTAGGGGGTGCACAACAACAAAGGGCTAGTTAAATGCATAATATTGTAAATTGATCATCCATCCTCGATGACCCATCTATTGCAACTCATCATTTCAAAGGAGGAACATAGGATTCAAAAGGATTTTTCTAGCCATAAGTGACTGTACATGCCTACATTCATTGCCACTATCAATTTACCCAATGCACAACATTGCACCCTCAAACTTTTGCAATTTGTGAGTGGAGTTTGTATTTATATTTTGAACTTACATTCAATTATGCCAAATAGCATTGTACCAATTTGACATTGAATGAGTCATTAGTTAGGAAAACTATATTTCTTTCAAATTTTTTTAGTCAATAGAATGTTTGTTTACAAGGAATTCTAATGTTTTTGATTATGGGTAAAGTAGGTTTTGATGGGGCCCCAAAACCCAATATAGACAAGCTTTATAGGGACCTGGAATCCAAACATAGAAAGAATTTCATAGAATAAAAGACATACACCATCAATAACGTAAACCATAGTATCCAAAGAGAGAAACCAGCTGCGCGAAACAGGTTTTGAAGGGGCCTTAAACCCTTTTACAAACAAGTTTTAAAAAGGACCTAAAACCTTTTAATAGAAACAAAGATTTCCTAAATCAATTAGACAACAACCAACTTGCATCAGCCAAACTACAACAAACCATCAACTCAGACAAACCATCTGCTTAGAACAACCAAATATGAGCCCAAAAAACTAGTTAACTTAATGGTCAAAAGAACCAGACAATCCAAACACCCCACCTCAATAGGGGTTTTGGAAAACTTAGTAGAAAACTAGGAAGCATTAGCCTCCCTATAGCACCATCCCACTCAGAAATCCAACCCAATCTACACCTCTAAAGGAGAAGGCTCCCCTCTATAGGAGAGGAAGAAATGGAACCCCATCCTACCAAAACCACTTTGCTCCTACTCACCAAAACTCCACCTCAAAAGGATAGCTACCACCTTCACCTTAATAGAAGAGGGTTCCACCTCAAAAGAAACAATGTCCCCCTCTATAGGAGACACTAGTTGAAGATCTCGATGGTAAGAAGCTTCACTAGGAAGGGCGTCCATAGCCTCCTTTAGCATCACACGCATCATGTATTGATAGGAAGAAGCATAACACTCCACAAACAGTTCACATAACTGGACCAAAAGAGATAACCCAACCACCAACATACCAACACCAGCCAAAACAGAGTCCATTAAAACTATAAGCACCTTAATCCAAACACCCAAAACACCCTTCATAAAATAAAAACTCCCTACAAAAGACTAAGCTTCACAATCTTTGGGAGAGTCACAACAGAATGGTCACACAATAACACCTTCACAAAAAAGATTATGGTAACATAATCTCCCAAAAGAAAGACCTGAATAAAAAAGGAACCCATAAAACCAAAAAAAAAACCCTCAACAAAGAAATCTTCACAAACTAGGAGGACCAAACCACAAAAAATGGTATCCCTTCCTCATCCATTCTAATCCATAAAGTAGCAAAATCTATAGCCTTAACAACATATAGAACTGAAAGCACCACTTTCTTCAGGCTACCCAACCCCATACCAGATGGGGGTCGCACATGAAAAACACAAGAGAGAAAAGAGAACCCAAAACAGGCCCAGGAACAATAATCTGCCATTAAGCAAAACATGAAAAGATCATCAAGCAGAACATGAAAAGATCACAGGAAAGATCCTCCAAAGCACCCATGATTTTAGCCGCACCAAACAAAAAAATGAAACAATAGTAGCCAACACCAAGCTGCTGCAACCCAAAAGCTCAAAATCAGCAACCTGCCCAGCCACAAGTTTCCTCCCACCAACAATCCATCTGGCTCCTGTAAATCATCTCCTTCATTGCCAAAGCACAACCAACCAAAAGGAGCCTGCAACCCACAAATCTCCACACAAAAAATAGAGGGAAAAGAGACACCTGTCATGTAGCAAAGAGGGCACCCAATATAAAGCAACAAAATTTTTGTGCCCCAACTGGATGATAACAACCCGCTCTACAATATATCTAGCCAACTGGAAAATGGCAGAAGCTAGCACCAAGCCACCGCAACCTAGAAACTCAAAATCAACAACCTGCCCAACCACAACTTGCCTCCCACCAGTGATCCATCCACCTCCTCGGAATCATCTCCTTCACCGCTTGCATCCTCTCTAGATTTCAAAATTCCCCCTCCATTCCTCTTCTTGCTCCCTCTCCTCTCCATGCTAACAAGGAGCATAAAAGTGCAAGAGCAAGGAATTCCAATGTTATTTTCTATTCATCCAACATTTTTTTAAAGTAAAAATAAAATCCATACAACCATAAAAATTACTCTGGCACATTACACCAAAAGTATCTTGTTAAAGGTATTCCCACATATTTGACTCTAAAAATTCATATGAAGCAAAATTTTAAAATTTAGGAATCAAGGATACTAAGGAATTATTACCATAACGTATGATGGTAAATGGATGACTAAAACCATGACTCTAAAAGGTAACTTAGTGTAAAACATCAAATTGTGGGGTTTTGAGGAAAATGATGTTGACAAGATAAAGTCTAAAACCTTGACAGTACAAAGGGGAAAAGGTGGGGGTTAGAGATAAGGTATGCAAAGAAAGGAAAACTATAGAACTCTAAATATTTCCACACTTAGAAACTTGACCATGAATACCCCTCACTTAGAACATTTGGGACCTTTGCAATTCCAACACATGATAGGCACATTGGAAGAAAGAGGGAGAAAACTTATGCAAACTTGACCCTACGATACCCATATGAATATTTCTTAGATCAATTATATATGATGGGCATAATAAGGAAAAAATTTATAAGGGGGCTATGAATCAAGAATAATTTGGAAAAAGTAAAATTGGATGTAAACAATATTGAAACCAACTTTATAGCTACAACACATCATTTGTTTCCATATATATACAAGAAAAATTTCAATAATACTAGTTCTACGGTGTCATAAGTAGACTAGATTCATGTCAAGTTGTTGCAACTATCACCAAATTTTAGACATCACAACAAACCATACCATTTCCTTCATCCTTCATTCAAGGTGCTCTAGGTTGAAAAATTTCATTCTCATCAAAAGGATCATATCCCAAGGTTCCTATAACACTAAGGATAAGATTTTACTCCTATGCTTAGGTTCATAAGAAACTTTCAAAAGTAATCTATAGCCCAGGAGGTTTCATTTTTCTATGTTCCATGCTTTCAAAGGAAATTAAGGCTTACATGCACACAATAATGGATTCAACTTGAATTCACCAATTTAGGTCAAGTGGTGTTGGATTCATGGTATCTATCAAATGAATTCAAATCATCAGATAGTCATTCATGTGGAAGTTCCTATTTTTATTAGTGGCTATATCAAGTGATTATTATTCTCGATCATGTTCTATTTTTAGGTAGTGGAAAAGAGACTACTTTAGGACTTTTATATTTATTAGTTTTCTTAGTATTAGTTCACTATAAAATATTTTTATTTTTACTTTTCCTATAGTTAAGGATATATTTGTTGAACATAGGTTATCATTGATGTCAAAGGTTGTCATTGGTGTTAGAGTTTGCAGTCAAAAGTTTTTCAAGGATGAAAGAGTTTGTAGGCGTACATGAATTGTCATTATATTCCCTTCAACTTAAAGTGTTTTATGTCAAAAGTTCAGTGTATTCAGTGTTGGTAATTTTACTATCATGATGCAAAATAAAGAAATATATTATTAATTGTTGTTGTATGCTTGAAATATCTTGCTTGCATCTATTCTCTATGTCTATGGTGGTTCGAAAGTTTATATCAGTATGTTTTAGTTCAAGGATATCTTTTGGGCAGAAAGATTTCTCTTCAAAAACAATTATGGTCCACATTTCTTTCAGAAATGCATCTTTGCTCTATGGTTTGGAAGGAGAGTATGTCTACACTAGTATTATTAGATTCCTGAGTTTTCAGAGGATATGTTCAGCATGAAAAAAGATTGTAGTAACAAAAGGTTATCTATGTTTGTCAACTAGTTGAAGTCCAAGGTGTGTGTGGTATTGGCTAGTTGTGTGTAGAATTAAAATCTTGCATTTGGTGTTAAGATAACACCTGGTTAAGGTTTCTATGGTAGCACACAACATCAAGTTATTTCAGTGGCAAGAAAATTTAATTTTGGAGCATTGTGTTACATGTTTCATGTAATTTGAATTTAGGACCACCCTATGTCATCTTGGCTATTTGCAAATCCTTGGCCGACATGGAAGAGTGTTAGTGTAATTTCATATATATATTTCAAAAGTTTAGATGCATCAACACGTATCTATGAGTGACCGAATAAATTATAATTACATTTGTGTGAAGAAGATTTGGTCATTGGTGAAAATTAAAGAGAAGGTGAAGGAGAATTGTATTCCAGTGTGCGTGTCTATGAGGAATAATGTTATCTATGAATCTAACATGAGCTGAATTACCTTGAATATTTGCAAGATTTATCTTTGTAATTTTCGTAGGACTAGTGTTCTACCTACTGTACTATTTGAGTTGGGCATTGGTGTCTCCAATAGGTTGGTGCCTACAAACATAATAGGGGATTGTTGTCTCTAGTAGGTTGGTGCCTACTTCAGTGTGTAAAATTCACTTGTACATTAGATCCAAGAAAATTTTCTCATCATGGTTTTTCCCATCCTAGGTTTCTATGTATATCTGGTGTTTATGTGTGCAAATGTGTGTGCTTATGTTGCTTCTTGATCATTAGCTTTCTACTTTGGTTAAGTGTGATTTTTGATATGTGTATTTGAGTTAAGAGTTTAAAAATATTTGATTTACTGGTTCATCCCCCTCTCATTATATTGTGGGTTGTTCAATTGGTATCAGAGCCAATTTCCTTTGAAGAATCCTAACAACTTAAGGTAGGTTCGAGATGTCATAAGAAAGCTTCTTTGGAAACAAAGCACCAATCTTTGATGGATCCAATTTTTCATTTTGGAAGGTTAGGATGAATTCATATTTGATGGCTTTAGGAATGGAAATTTGGATGTCAGTTGTAGAAGGATATGAACCTCTTGAAAACCCTCTTAGGGATAAGGTCAGAAAGAGGGCTTGTGAACTCAATGCTAAGACAAGGAATGCTATCTTATGTGGATTGATTAATTCTGAATTTGTGAAAGTGATGCAGTGCATAACAACAAATGACATATGGGATAAATTGGAGATAATCTATGAAGATGATGAAAAAGTTAGAGAGGAAAATCTATAGGCTTATAGAGCTTAGTTTGAAGGTATGAAGATGAGAGAAGATGAGAACATTGCTACATTCATGCTCTGAGTTGATGAAGTTGTCAACCATATCTGAGGTCTTGGTGAAAGTTTGGAAGAGAATATTATTTTGAAGAAGGTACTTAGATCTCTCCACAAAGGGTTTGATCCTAAAATATCTGCTATTAAAGAAGCTAAAGATTTGAATACTTTAAAATTGATTAAACTGCATGTAACCTTAACTGCATTTGAGATAATATTTGAAAGTAAAGATTCTATAAGGAAAGAGACTGCTTTCAAAGCATCTATAAAGCAGGTTGATCAAGATTCTGATTTTGGATCAGATCTAGAAGAGGAAAATTTCATCAAGAAGCTACAAAGAGGCTCTGGTAAGTGCAAAGGAAAATTACCTTTCAAGTGTTTCAATTGTGGAGAAGTAGGAAATTTTATGGCTAAGTGTCCCTATAAGAATACTAACAATGCTGAGAAAAATAATGGAAAAAAGCCATTTCAAAGAAATTTTAGAGGTCATAGGAAACATAAGAGTTTCTACACTAATGAGGAAGAAGACTACCCCACTAAAGACGAAGACGAAGATGTATCCGAAAATGAAAATGAAAAGGTTGTGTTCATGGCTTTTGAGATTGTTGAAGTAGATGCAGAAATGGGTTCTAGAAACAATGAAGAAGAGGTAGATCTCATAGAAGAATTAATGTGTGCTAGAAAGGAAATCAAAAGACTAAAGAACAAAATTGTTGAAGAAGTGAGAGCTAAAGAAAAGGTATCTAAGGAATTGAAGAATGCAGAAAAGATGATTGTTGAACTCAAGACCTAGACTGAAGAAGCAAAAAGAGTTGAAGAGGTTTTGACATAAAAGTTGTTATCAAGAGATAAAGACTGTGAAAAGTTGGAAGCAAAAAATTTGGTAGTAAGAAAATAGCTTGAGAAAGAAAACCAACAATTACAGATGAATTTTGGTAAGAGTACTAAAACCCTAGATTAGATTTTTGAAAGTCAGAGAGATCTGCATATAAAAAATGAAATAGGTTTTGATGATCAGAAAAAAAGGTGACAAAACAGATTTTAAATACTACTAAGGCAATTTCGGAAGTGACAGGCTCTAGAAGTACAAAGTTTGAAAGAACCATGGCCAGTGATGAAAGCATGCCACACAATCATGGAATCATTCAAGTGTAGAACAAGAGAAGAAGATATGGAAGACAAAAGGATACAATACTAGATTAAATTTTACTTCCTCTGGTTATTGTTTCAATTGTAATAATTTTGGACATAAGGTTGTGGACTGTAGGAAACCTCTGGTAATGGAAAATAATTTTGTCAACAATAATGCATTTGCACCTCTCTACAACTTTAATATCATTCATTTCAAATGCAACAACTTTGGACACATTGCAAGGATTATTGCAAAAGAAATTTTTTGATTCCTCCACTACCGAAAGATGGAAGAAAATTTGTAGAGAGTAGAAGTCATGATGCAGGAGCATCCCTAGTTGTAAATCAATCCTGTGTCAACCAAAAAAAATTCTTTTCTTGCAATTCAATCTATAGCTATCTCAACAGTTTCTTTTGGATTTTACCGCATTTTCATTTCTCAGCTCACGGAATGGGATATTGGTTCTATACGAGGTCATCTACAACATATCCAAATTTTAGTTGATTTGCATTTGTTTGCAGAAACTTATCATTCTCACCTCCAAAATATATTAAATTTATAGTTGTTGGAAAGCACGTTTCAAGCACTACAGTCCTCCAACTTGGTTTATCAAGTTGACTCCATTTGCACCTCCTTATTGGGCTTCGATAGTAAAAAAATTGCATAAAATTTGAAATGGTGGAGGGGAAGGTGAAAAAAGGGGGGTTCAAATGAACACCCCCTATATTAGAAGGGGTAATCCATTTTAAATTTTTTGATGGGCATTTCTAATTTTTCTTTGTGCAAAAATTGTAACCCATTATTATGGGTTTACCTTGGAACATCATTTAGGAATTTTAGGTCCAAAGGGGAACTTTCATGGAGTTCCATAATGCATTTCCATTCCCATTGGGTTATCTTTTCATGTTCATGGCCGACCTACACGTTTGATCTTGCATTGGGTTTGTAAACCCTTGAGGCCAACGTGGATCATCAATGGAGCTAGAGATTCATATTTAAGAACATTTGTAATCCTTTGGAAAGTATTTAGTGATTGATTAGGAATGATATAGTTAGATTCAACCTTCAAGGCTGTGAAGTGAAAGAATGCCTTGTGCCAATTGTAATATTTGTAACGCCCTTGCAGCAAGCCTGCGAGCCCTAATCATTTCACATATGAGGCATATGATGCATGCAAGACTGGAAGTTTTTGAATCAATGATATTTCATGTTTGTTGAGCAATTATTATGTTATTTTCCTCCATGTTAAACTCTAGGCTACATGGTTGGACAATCCTCTCTGGACCCTCCATCCATGACCTCACCAAGTGGTATAAGAGCGAGTTTGCGAGTCCTTTGGGAGAGAAGGCATTCCTTGTGGTGAATAAATCACCAAATTGAGGTAGACTACATGTTTTTTCAATTCAGTGTTGAATGTGAGGCAATTGAAACCCTTGTAGCTAGATCACCAAATTGAGGCAGTTGCACTAGATCCAAGGGGAGAGATGTTTCCAAGGAGAGCACTTGTTATGGAAAATGTTGTTGGAAAAATGGATGAAATGTTAGAAATGATGAGAGTAATGAGAGTCTGGTTGGATGTTGTAGAAGAAGATAGAACGAGAGGTTTAAACCCTAGACATGCAGATGAAAGTGATGATGAATTAGATCATGTTGCAAATCAAAATAAAGAAAACCTAGAAGAAGAAGAAGATCAAGTAAAGATTTTAAAATCTATTTCCAAGATTGGTAAGAGACCTAGAATTGAAATTCAAAATTATGTAGGAAATTTAAACCCTGAGGAATTGATTGATTGGATCAATAATATGGAAGAATACTTTGAGTATGAAGAAATTGAAGATCAGAAAAGAGAGATTTTCAAAAACTAAGTTGAAAGGACATGCTGCTATATGGTGGAAAGAAGTTCAATTGGATAACAATAGAAGAGGAAAGGAGAAAATCACAAAGTGGGGCAGGATGGTGACAAAGTTGAAGAATCAATTCACACTTGATGATTATGAATTGGAATTTTTGAAAAGATTTCAAAACCCAAGGAAAAAAGAGAAGTCTGTGGAGTATACTGAAGAGTTCTACAAGATGATCATCAGGGAAGGACATAGTGAAGCAAGCAAAGAGAAGGTTGTACGATACATCAATGGACTAAGAACAAACATCCAAGAAGAATTGAGCCAGGTGAGTATGACAATAGTTGAGGAAGCATACCAATTTGTGTTGAAGGTAGAGGAAATGTTGAACAAGAAGTTTGAAAAAAGATGGATAAGTGCAAGGGGAAGATTCTAGAGGAGTGAATCACAATTTAGAGAAAGGAGACCATATGTAGAGAAAAATAAGGATGGAAAACCCTACCGTAGTGAAGAGAAGGACAATAATTCATATCGCAGAGGAAGAGAAGACAAGAATTCCTACTACAATGAAATAGGTCATAATTCCTACCACAATGATGGATATAGGAGAGATGAAGGAAGATCTGAGAAGAGACCATTCAAAGGAACCTATTTCAAGTGTGGAGGTGAAGGACATAGAGCATTTGAATGTCATCAGGGAAGCATCGGTAAGAGGATTGAGAATACTAGAAGAATGACTTATGTGGAGGAAGAACCTATTTGATCCCCTATTTAATTAGGAAACCAAAGAAATATAAAACATTAGTAATGGGAAGAGATTTGATGCATGAAGAGGTGATCGAGGAACCATTGTAAAGGAAGAATTTGTTCAGGAAAATATGTAAGTCTGAAGGAAAGGTATGTAAAGTTATCAATGATAGTGATAGTACTGATAATTTAGTTTTTTGAAAAGATGGTAACCAAGTTGAATTTGGAAATATTGGAACATCCAAAGCCCTATAAGATAGCATGGATTCAAGATGAACATAAGATCTTGGTAAGTGAGTAGTGTTTGGTGAAATTTAATATAGAGTCATATAATGATGAAGTGTTGTGTGATATTATACCCATGGATGCATGCCATTTATTGTTACGAAGACCATGGAAATATGATTGGAAATAAATTCATGATGGAAGGAAGAATACCTATACTATGACTTCAAAAGGAAAGAGAATTGTATTGACACCTTTGGGAGAAGAGGACAAAAGTGAAGTTTGTAGCATTTTTAGATTATGTTTGGTAGGTGGAAGGAAGTTTCTAGAAGGATTGAGGCATGAGAACATGTGTTATGCATTGATTCCAAAGAAGTGTAGTAATAAAGAGATAGATAAATATACCACAAAGGATGAATATCCACCACAAATAGAAGTAGTAGAACTATTGGTAGAGTATGAGGTACCATATCAAAGAACATACAAGATGGATTACCATCGGTCTGAAGCATTATTCATCATATAGATCTAATATTAGGAGAAAGTTTTCCTAACAAAACATCACATAGGATGACACCTACAGAGAATGAAGAGTTAAATAGACAAATACAAGAATTGGTGAAGGGATTGATCAGAGAAAGCTTAAGCTCATGTGCGGTACCTACTGTACCAAAACCAAAGAAATATGGGGAGTGGAGAATGTGTACAAAATCAAGAGAAATCAATAAGATCACTGTCAAGTATAGATTGTCATTACCAAGGATGGATGACATTATGGACTGTTTGAGTGGAGCAAAGTATTTCACAAAGATTGACCTAAAGAGTGGATATCATTAAATCAAAATCAGAGGAGATGAGTGGAGGACTACATTTAAGACTAATGAAGGATTGTATGAGTGGTTAGTGATGCCTTTTGGATTTACCAATGCACCTAGCACATTCATGAGGTTGATGAACAAAGTATTGAAGCAATTCTTGGGTAAGTTTGTTATTGTCTACTTGGATGATATTCTAGTTTTCAGTAAGACTAGAGAAGAGCATTTGTGGCACATCAAAAAATTATTACAAAGATTGAGGGAGGAGAAGTTACTGATAAACATCAAGTATAGTTTTATGAAGACAAAGTTGGTGTATTTGGAATTTGTCATTTTTGCTAAAGGATTGAAGATGGACCCTAAGAAGGTTAGAGAAATTGTTGAGTGGCCTACACCTATGAATATTGGAGAGGTAAGATCATTACATGGGTTGGAAAGTTTCTACCAGGAATTCATTAGGAGCTTTAGTAGTATTTGTACACCCATGACAAAAATAATGAGAGGAGATAGAAAGGAATTTAGGTGGACATTTGGAGCACAAAGAAGTTTTGAATTGCTGAAATAAAAGGTGACAGAGAAACCAGTGTTTTTTTATTATTATATGTAAATAGGTTATAATTTTTATTAATTAAAAAGGTATTAAATTCAAAACAAAGATATGCCATGCCAGGCACAAAAAACCCCAACCACCTAGAGATCGCACTAGCCAAAAAACCCAGAAATGCCAGACCAACTTGCTAACCGCCCAAACCAACAAATGCCAGAACAACCTGCTAATTCATGAACCAACATACCCAACCCCCATAGACTGTTAAAATAGATACAAAAAATACCTTTAATAGACACACCTTAATCCACCCACAGAACACCATCCGCCACCAGGAAATGGTGAAAAAGACTACGCCAGTCCACACCACCCGATGACTCCAGGAACAGGAAGTGCTTTAGGAAAATTAACCCACAACGTGCCTGCTCATGGTGGCACCAAAGTTCAACACCAAAGATATCCATAATGAAAGGAAACAACTCCACCCTCTCCCTAGGAATCAAATCCCGTTGTAAGTCTCGTGGCTGCGACACCCAAACACCTACAACGACAACAATAATAACGTCTGTCGCACCCTCCAGCAGATTCTCCCAGACTAGTTTTCTGGCAATTAGCATCGCCATTGCATGCGACACCGCCAAGTCCAGGAGCGAGGCAAGGAACCAAGCCACAATATCAACATTTGTTTTCCAATGTTCTGACAAACACACAAACTCCTCACCCAATAGAAGCTCTGTCGCACCAAGAACAAGCTCATCCCACACCTTGAAGACTGACTTAAGCCGCCCATGCCGCCCATGCCCAAAAAAAGCCCAGAGTTTCCTACCAGATGGCAAGCTGATAGGAGACTCCATCAATTCCATTGGAGAACATATGGAAAAAAAACCAACACCCAAAAAATTAAAACAACCATCACCTACGTCCCATCACCCCATTCCCTAAAAAAAATGAGCCAAGCAATCAGGTGAAATAAATTTGCTAGACAGAAATCCAATAAGGCCCAAAGCCAACAAGGAAACATAAATACCCGCCGCCACCCAAAAGAGCCTCGACCGCGTCAGCCAAGGACATGTCGTCACTTCCGATGACACGAAAAAAAACACCACCCACCTAGAAGACGCTGAAACAGAGAAACCAGTGTTAGCTTGCCGAATTTTGATTAATTATTTCAAGTTGATTATGATGCTAGTTGAAATGCAATAGGAGAAGTGTTGAGTTAAGAAGGAAAACCCATAGCTTATTTTAGGGAGAATTTGAATAATGCCAAAAAAATATATTTAGTTTATGATCAGGAGTTCTATGCCATAATTCAAGCCTTGAAGAAATGGAGATATTACTTGTTGCCTAAGGAGTTTGTGTTATCCACTGATCATCAAGATTTTCAATATTTGAACAGTTAGGGAAAGTTGAACTAGATACATATGATATGGGTTGAGTTCTTGTAGAGGTATACGTTTGTGTTGAATCATAGGAGTGGTAAGTCAAATAAAGTTGTAGATGCATTAAGTAGGAGAAGAAATTTGTTGAAAAGAATGAAGATAGAAGTATTGGGTTTTAAGGAATTGACACATTTGTATGAGGATGATCCAAATTTTGCTGAAGCATGGAAAGCATGTAAGGAGCCAGTAGTAATAGATAGGAGTTAGTGGTTGGATTATTTCATTCAAGAAGGCATGTTGTTCAAGGGAAATTAGTTGTGTATCCCAAGAAGTTCAATGAGGGAGAATTTGATTAAGGAGAAGCATAGTGGAGGACTAGCAAGAATTTTTGACATAGAAAAGGCAGTTGTTTTGATGAGTGAACACTATTTTTTGTCGTAGATATATAAAGATGTTAGGAAGTATGTTCAAAGTTTTAAAAAATTGTCAAGTAGCGAAAGGGAGTAGTCAGAATACTGGATTGTATAAGCCTTTAACAATACTAGAGAGACCTTGGGAATATATAAGCATGGATTTCATATTGGGATTACCAAGAACACAAAGAGGATATGATTCTATAATGGTAGTACTGGATAGATTTTCTAAGATGACACATTTCATTCCTTGCAAGAAGAATAATGATGTTATGCATGTTGCTGACTTATTTTTCAAGGAGATTGTGAGATTGCATGGATTACCAAGGAGTATAGTTTTAGACAGGGACACCAAGTTCATTGGATACTTTTGGAGGACATTGTGGAAGAAAATGAAGATATACCTAAAGTTGAATTCAGCATATCACCCACAAATAGATGGAGAAATAGAGGTAGTAAATAGGAGTTTGGGTAACTTATTGAGATGTTTGGTTGGAGATAAAGCAAGAAATTGAGACATAGTTCTATCACAGGTAGAGTTTGCATACAATAATTCATTAATTTGAAGCAAAGGAAATACACCATTTGAGATTGTGACAGGAATTCATCCCAAAGGAGTTGTGGAGCTTGACATTAGTATGGAGGATAAGAGGAGTGCAAAAGTGGAAGAGTTTGCAAGATTCATGGAGACATTGCATAGTCAGGCCCATAAACACTCAGAGAACATGAATAGTAAGTATAAGGAGAAGAAAAATGAGAAGAGGAGGCATAAGGAATTTTTTGTTGGAGATGAAGTGATGAAATATCTCAAGAAGGAAAGGTTTCTAGTAGGTACATACAATAAGAAAAGGATGAGGAATATTGGACCATGTAAGATTCTCAAGAACTTTGATTCAAGAAATGCATATGAAGTGGAGTTATTAGAGGCACTTGGTATATCATATATTTTCAATATTGAAAACATTTATGAGTATCATCAAGTGTATTCAAGTGGTAGTAACAAATAAGTAATATTGGAGAAGTAACCACATTAACCACCGAAGTAGATTGAGTTGATCTTATATACCAGAATTGAAAGTAGCACGAGGAACAAGTAGTACACGGAGTACTTGGTAAAGTGGAAAGGCATACCAGTAGAGGATTCATAATGGATTTCTGAGGATGAGGTGGAACACTTTGGTTTTCCTCTAACCGATAGAAAGTGAGGGATTCACTTTTCTTCCAATCCCGAGTGTCTGATGCAGGAGCATCCCTGGTTGTAAAGCAATCCTGTATCAACCAAAACCATTTTTTTTCTTGCAATTTAGTCTATAGCTATCTCAACAATTTCTTTTGCATTTTACCGCATTTCCATCTCTCAGCTCAGGGAGCAAGATATTGGGTTCTACATGAGGTAATCCACAACATATCCAAATTTCAGGTGATTTTCATTTGTTTGCAGAAATTTCACTCTTAGAATTTCACTATCAATTCTTTATTAGAGTATTTAGGGCCTATCTGGCTCAGATTGGTTGTGTGAACCCTTTACAGAATGTGTAGAGCTTAATGGAACATCATTTGTGAATTTTAGGTCCAAGAGGAACTTTTGTGGAGATCCATAATGAATTTCCATTCCTATTAGGTTATATTTTCATGTTCGTAGTTGACCTACACATTTGATCTTGCATTGGGTTTGTAAACCCTTGATGTTGACATAGATCATAAGTAGAGTTAGAGATTCATATTTAAGATCATTTTTAATCCTTTGGGAAGTAGTTAGTGATTGATTAGGAATGAGATAGCAAGATTAGACCTTCTGGGCTGCAAAGTGAAATAAGGCCTTGTGCCAATTGTAATATTTGTAATTCCCTTGCAACAAGCTTGTGAGCCCTAATCATTCCACATATGAGGCATGTAAAACTAGAAGTTATTGAATCAATGGTATTTCATGTTTTTTTTAGTAATTCTTGTGTTATTCTCCATTTTGTTGAACTCTAGGCTGCCTAGTTAGACAATCCTTTATGGATGCTCCATCTGTGACTGCACCAAGTCATGAATCCAAAAAGGTATGGAAGAAGGTTCTTGAAGAGAAGTAGTTGGAAAAGTCAATGATAGCCCAAATTGCACTACATGCTAAAAATGAGAATAATATGTGGATCATAGATAGTGGTTGCTCTAGCCACACAACTATAGATAAAAGTAAGTTCATAAATTTCAAGAAATTTGAAGGTGGTTTAGTGACTCTTGGAAATATTTCAATTGAAATTTTTTTTGGTAAGGGTACTTTAAGTCTTGATGGAAGAAAAACAAAGACTGGTGATGTTTTATATGTTGAAAGTTTAAAGCTTAATTTTTTAAGTGTCGGTCAAATGTGTGACAAAGGCTACAAGCTATCTTTTAGTGTTGAAGGTTATGAAATCAAAGAATCAAATACTGGTGAACTGATTGCAAAAGGAAGTAGGATTAATAGTGACATTTATCATCTCAATGAGTTGAATGAACAAAGTTGTCTTGCTACATAAAAAAATG
The DNA here is from genome assembly GCA_007258455.2 of Sequoia sempervirens. Taxonomy (NCBI): domain Eukaryota; kingdom Viridiplantae; phylum Streptophyta; class Pinopsida; order Cupressales; family Cupressaceae; genus Sequoia; species Sequoia sempervirens. The sequence goes on from VDFB02056131.1 coordinate 28,865, forward strand.
AAAGATGGATTTGGCACAAAAGGTTAGGACATATCAATCTTGATGATGCTGTAAATATTAGTTCAAAAGGACTGGTTCAGGATATGCCAAAGATTAAGAAGCCTCACTCAATCAACTAGAAGCCATGTCATGAAGGAAAGAAGATAAGAAGAAAACATCCCGGTAAGGAGTATTTTACATCAAAACCATTAGATATGGTTCATACAAATCCATGCGGACCCATGAGGACTAAAATTCCACAAGGAGAGGTATTTCATGATGCTTATTGATGATTACACTAGAATGAATAGGATAACATTTTTGAAAGAAAAGTTAGAAGCATTTGAGAAGTTTAAGGCATTCAAGGCACTAGTAGAAAATGAAACCAGAAGGACAATCAAAATTTTGAGATCTAACAAAGGTGGAGAATTCACTGCCGAGAAGTATAATTTTTTTGTGAAGAGCATGAGATCCAAAGGTAGTTTTCAGCTCCTAGAAATTTGTAGCAAAATGGAGTTACAAAAAGAAAGAACCAAACTGTACAAGAGATGGAAAGAACCATGCTATGTCAAGAAAATATACCAAATATGTACTAGAGAGAAGCTACACAGACTGTTGTATATATTCTGAATAAAGTCCAGATCAGGCGCAAGACTAAGAAGACAACATGAGTTGTGGAGAGGACATTCGACATCAGTAAGACACCTTAGAATATTTGGAAGTAAGTGCTACATCAGGAGAGATGAAGAAAATTTGGGTAGGTTTGACTCCAGATTAGATGAAGGTATTTTCCTTGGTTATTATTTAAGATGTAAAGCCTACAAATGTTATAACAAAAGATTGAGGAAGATAGTTAAAAGTGAAAATGTGAGAGTTGATCAGACTATTCAGTCTACTAGTATTTCAGAAGTAGAAGATGATGAAGAACCAATTCACAACAACATTAAATATTTAGAAGAATTTATTCTAAATACTCCAACAAAGTATGTTAAGAGAAATCATTCTGAGGATCAGAACATAGGAGACATAGACAACAGGGTTTAGACCTAGAAGAGACTTGAGAAAGAAAGTGAGCAAGTACACTTTGCATTACTGTCAAAGATAGAGCCTAAATCATACAAAGAAGCAAACAAAGAGAAAGGCCAGATAGAAGCTATGGAAGAAGAACTAAATTAGATCATGAAGAATGAAACTTGGGAACTTGTTCGAAGTCCTAAAGGTAAGAATGTGATTGGAACCAAGTGGGTGTTCAAAAGAAAGCTAAATGAAGAAGGTGAAATTATTAAAAAAAAAGCAAGACTTGTGTGTAAAGGGTATGCTCAAGTTGAAGGCATAGAATTTGAAGAGACATTTAGTCTAGTGGCAAGACAAGAGGCAATCAGAATATTTTTAGTTCTTTGAGCATTCAAGAACTTCAATGTATACCAGATGGATGTGAAGTCAACATTCTTGAATGGACAACTTGAAGAAGAGGTTTATATTGAATATCCGAGATGATTTCAATGTTTTAAAAATCTTGGTTATGTTTGTAGATTGAAGAAGCCTTTGTATGGACTCAAGAAAGCTCCCAAAGCTTGGTGTTCAAGGTTGGATGGATACTTGCAGCAACAAGGATTCCAAAGAGGAAGTGTATATAGTAATTTTTACATAAAAATAGAAGGAAAAC
>VDFB02056132.1:0-27955 GCA_007258455.2 Sequoia sempervirens
ACAATATAGTGATTAACAGGCCAAAGAGCATTCATAAATAGGGAAAACTCTATATTTATGGATTGCCATAAAGGAAAAGGTGATCTTAAGTGCTGATTCACCTGGGGAATCTGACAATGATATTAAATAGCATGCTAACGTAAAATGGGCCTCCTTATTAGATTACTTGTCCCACACTCTTCATATGAGTGAGGGGAAGTATTAACATTAAATTTAGAGGTAACTAAAAATAACAATCCTTACAAGCTATGTACTCCAAAAGTTTTTAATAAAAGAGGAATTCATTTAAATCTGAATGTAGTGAAACATTCACTACAGAACCATTTATATTTTTTATTATAACTGCAGAAGAGACGATAGGGCTAGTTTTGGTTACCATGTGCTCAGTATGCAATAAATCTTGGACTTCATTCTCAATTTCATCTTTGAATAGCTTTGGATACCTATAAGGAAGAACAATAACTGGTTTGGACTCTAGTCTCAATTGGAAGATGAATTTTTGCCCTTTGTCTAGAGGTAGCCTCAGTGATAGGTTCTTGAAAACTTCTGCATACTTTTTCAATCGGCTGCTGGACATCATTCTTTGTGTCTTGATTGTGTTTTTACTTTAAAATGCAAGCCTTTATAGAATTACATTGGAAGTTAAAGCATAATATAGCTTTTGTGAGTTGTTTTCCTATTTAGTAAGCTGAAATCAATTTGGTTGCAATAGTTGGAAGTACTCTAATAGACTAATTATAATAAATTGCTGTCTTTGCTCAAATTTCATGTACAACTCAGCAACATGCACTCATACTTCACCCAAAGGTCTTTAACCATTGTCTACTATGACATCAGTCCCTGGTAGAAAAACCATATAGAAATCAGAATTTAATTCGCGGATATCTAGCTGCAATTCGTTCCTTCTATCATTACTTAGCACTCTATAATACTTCTTTAGCCTTTGATGCCTGAAAAGTTTGCAAGCAGGTAAACCTTAAGAATTTTAGGTGTCACCCATCTTGCATCCATGGACGACACCTTTGGAAATGATGAGTCACTACAATTCTTCCTTTTGGTTTTCTTCTTACTCTTAGGTTTTTGATATTTGGTGATTCTCAATTTCCCATCAGGAAGGAAAACAGTGGGTATTTCATGTCGATCCAGGTTCACTACATGGGTTCTTCATCTCATTTCTGCTTTTTTGTTATGATCAGTTTCAGCCATCTCCTTTTCTTCTCCATTGACAATTTCAATGATATAGAATCTCAGAAGATTTACACCCATGTAACTGTTTGCAGTTGAGCAGACCTCTTTATATTTGAATCCATGCTCCTTTGGGCATAAGTTGACCATGATGGCAGATCTACAAGTCTTACCTTTGGCTGTCCAACAACTAGAAACAGTAAAATTAGTTTTCATACTACCTTTTGATTCCTCCTTTTCTGTCAGACTGGTTTTGGGGGTAGTTTCTGCTTTAGATGGACTCCTAACCACTTCCAAATAGGCTTTCAGGTAGCTGGATGATTTCCTCAAGGGTGGCAGGATTCAAATCCTTGATGTAACCTTTAGTGGCGTCTTTCAATCCATCAATATACATAGCGGCCAACCTTTGTGAAAAGACATTCCCCACAAGAAAACTAGATTGGAAGAATTCTGTAGAGCAATATACTACTAGTTTTTTGCTTCATAACCTTTAGAAACAAGAAGTAGTAGTCTTGTGCAGGCCTCAAAACTATGTTAAAAGTTGTGCCGTATTGATTCCATGTCATTTTCCTGTTGATCTCCCACATTAAATTCTCTTCTTGTGCACGCTCTAACTACTAATTGTCAATTGAGCGAGTTTAATCCGAGATCTAAGGTGTAGGTGGAAGTTTGAAGTCTTTCATAGGATTCAGCCAGAAGCTTCACTGCCCAACCCCAGGTTTAATCTCTTTGCTGAGCACAACAAACTTCAGACTAGAGGTTTTCTCAAGCAGTCTGTGATTCGTACAATTTCTTGGTTCCTTTGATTAACCTAATTCTTTGATTAATTTCTTTCTAGCAGAAGGGTTCTGATTTTTGTCCTGTCAGTCTCTCTTTTACGTCTCATGGTCTCATGTAACCTTTCTCTTTTATGACATTCTCATCTCTTTCCCTCATTTGCATAAGCAGAAGCAATGAATGTAAAACATCTTATATGTAGCTCCTTTCATTTCTTCAAGTGGAGTTTTAATTGCTTCCTCTATAGATAAGACAATTTCTGATCTCAAACTATCAATTGTGATGGCTAGAGGAGTCGTCAATTGTTGGTCTGTCCTATGAGGCCAAGAAAGTGGCTCCAGCACCACTGTAATGTAACCAACTTAATCTGCATTAAAATTGTAAAATCCTAGCTTGACAAGCAGGAAATCTAGATTTGAACTTGAAAGTAGAAAACTGAAGTTCTTAAGGAATAGTTTGATCAAAATTGCTATAGCATATAAAAACTGAGATCTCAATGCACACAAATCCTAGATCTGAAAATTTAAGTCTGAAATGTGAAACTAATTTAGAAAAAAAAAGAACAAAAGAAACTTAGAATGTGCTAAACTTTTAAATCGGAAACTTCTAAAAATAGAAAATGCAAACTACCAAAAGTAGAAATCTTGAATTGCAGAAATTTGAAATATGAACTTCTGTCTTTACATGTTTGAAATCTTGGAAGAAATAATATATTATTTTAGAAAATTATTTTAAAAGCTTACAAAGAGAACTTAATTGAGAAGGTCAACTTTAGGATTATATGGTCACTGTTTAGGGCAAGGAGAATCATCAAACTTGTACACAAAAGCTTCTTTCCCTGAAAAGTGGCATTTTATAACAGCTACAACCAAAATAACTAATTTCCCATGCTGTATTATATTATTTGTTTGTATGTGAGTTAATTAGTAATTAATTTTCTTACTTGTGTACATCAAATGAATCAGGAACCAAATGGACCCACAAGACAGGGCCCCACAAACTAACAAAAATAAATTTCAAAATGAGTTTCCGGTGGACCCATTCAATTGGACACAAGGTGCTAGTGACTAGTGTTGAATCTTATTATCAGTGAGCATTGTAACAGTAGGTTGAAAGGAGAACCTGATTCTACTCAACACAAAACAGGGGCTTTTGATCAAAGCTCAATTCCTGTCATCTACTCAAGGCATCTTGGCAATATCCATGTTTCGGTAGTCACAAAAAACTATAATAACAATTGTAGTGTTCCTTCAAACTCAATTCCAGTTTCAAGTACCAAAAACCATGCATTACAGCCAAGCAAAAGACCATCTAAATTATCATGCATGAGTTAGTTGATCTTGTGGATTTGGGAAAACACTTCTTTTTCTTGGGAACTAGAATGCAGTTCACTTTGAACTTGTACGGATTCTGTGAGCCAATTGTCAACTTCTCATATAAATCTTGCTGGCTGCTGGTAACTTGAGCTGCGAAATCAACATGTGTAGTTGATGCTTGGTCCTGCAATGTATAAATTTGTTTGGTCTGGTCATTAACTCAACTGAGAACATATTCCGACTCAGCACAGTGTGTTAGATACTTGATCATATGACAATAATAAGAATCTGTTGCACATTCATCGTTCACAAAATTTACTAATTTGGTTGCTTTTGATGGGAATACATCATTTCACCCATTATTTGGCATTGAGCTCTTTCATGAAGAAGTAGCCTTTTCTGCATTCTTTCCCAAAGTAGATCTGTCTGATGAAGAATCTGAGTTAAGAGCGAAGAAGTCAAAGACTAGTGGAAGCTTCTAGAGTTGCCCAATCAAGATTTATCTGCTACCAAGTTACTAACATTCTCATTCTCAAAAACATCTGCAGTACCAAAAAACTCTTGAAGGAACTATTTGTTCTTCTTATCCTGTTTGTGCAGTCCAATGGTGAGCATAGTTTTCCAATTACACCTCTTTTTAAGGCTGACACAAAGATAAAGATCCCACTTTATGAGGGAGAAGTAGATGCAAAGAAGCTTGACCATTGTTGGCATAACTTGAAGGATATTTTAGTATGCATAACATTAGTGAAGAATAATAAATTTCCTTTGCTAGATTAAAATTAGCAAAACATGCTCTTATTTGATTTGAAAGCTATTCTCATTCGTTAGCTTCAAGAAAGATATCAATTATTTGTTCTGAAGATGAATTTATGAGGCTTATTAAAAAAACATTCATATCCCATATGTCACAAGGAAGAGAGGACTGAAACAGTTTTGGGATATTAAAAATATGCCGGTCTTCATATGCGGGATCTAAAACTTTGCCATCATTTGATATCTCCTTGAGTACATCCTATATTTTGAAAGCTTGAATTTAGAATGTTGTGAGCTTGGAATAATCTCTTTTTGAATCTCGTGCTCATCATTGCAATTCACCCAAAAGTCCGCAAGACTTGGCTCATGTGCATACAATGGCCCTACTTTCTTTCTCGTCAATCCCCTAGGATTGAATGTGTCATGCCCCCTTTTCTGAATTAAAATAAACACTATTATTATTTAAGTTGGTTTTGATAATTGCTAATTGTAAGGGCAACTTAATAATATTATTACAATTAAAATAAAAGTGTTTTCAGACACTAAGCGAAAATAAAAAGTATTTTAATGCTTAAAATAAAATAAAAAATTAAGAGGTAATTTTAAATACTTGGAGGGAAATTTAGGACCCAAGGGCTTGTTTACTCGCTAGGTGGTTTAACAGATGAACATTGAATAAATGGGAATGTACAATAACAATTATGAAACATAACAATTACAAAATGATTGCATAGAATGTAGCATTGGATGCATTCATAGAATATAGCAAGTACATCACCAATCATAATGTCCTATCTCGAGCACAATTGAATGATCAATTATATAACTGACCAATGTTGGTTGAGAACACCAATCATTGGCAAGGATTCACTGCAATTACCCAACATGTTGGGATTAGTTTCCCGATTACAATTCATATTAATCTAATGTTGTGCACAAATATTATTTATTTATTTTATGTACTATTTGCTAGCCCGACTAACACTTAATTATTTATACTATAGCTGACTACATCCCCCCCCCACAAAACAAGTCATCTTCCAGACGACTACTACAAAAATTGGAAGACAACTACATAGTAGATTAATTCTAATGAGAGGATGGTTGAGTGACGTCCCTGGAGTTGGATGAATCGAGGAAGTCGGAGTAGGAGTTTGAGTGCTAAGTTGTCGGAGCTGGTATACTTCAATCCTCAGCTTTAGGTGATGTGTTGCCTTCAACTCCTTCTCTTTGGTTGCCTTCACCATATGCATAGCCTCTTTCAGGTGATGGTTGATCCTCTTGATTTCCTTGTCCTTTGCTTCCACTTGGGCTGCCATCTCTACCTCCAAGGCTTGAATTTGTTTATCTTTCTCCATCAACTCCTTATCTTTGGCTGCCACTTTTTCTTTTTCCGCTTCTGTAAGTTGAGTTTGTTGTTGCAGTTGACTCTAATAATGCTGGGTAAGAGAGTCAACCTTTGCACGAACCTTTTGAGATATGGCTATAGCTTCATCAATTTTACTATTTAGCCGAAGGTTGGATGCTTCTTGCTGTTGCAACCCGTAGAACAGCTCTTGGTATGCCTTCTCCATGCCAAATACATGTGCTATTAGCTTGCCATCTTTCCCTTGGAATGTAGGCTTGGTGGGGTACCAAGCTGCCAATATGTCTAGAGTCTCTACCACCGGCCAGCCTCATGCTACAAAAAGGCTAATGAACTCCTTTTCGCAGTTTGTCTCCATAAATTTTAGAATTGTACTACAGTCTAGCTGCTTAGTAATATCAGACACTTCCTGTATAACTACTGCTATAGGCTCCAAGCTCTAAAGATACCTTCCAATAGTCCCCATTGGATCTGCTCTATCCGGTTTGGGAATTTCTATGATTATTCCCTTTGAATCACTTGACTCTTCGTTTGAAGTAGGGGTGGCAGTTGGCATTGGCATCGTATCATTTGGAGGGATGCCCTTTGCCTATTGTGCAGTTGCTGGCTCCTCTAATGTTGCTACCTATACTGGCTTTATGAGAGCGAGTGGCTTTGTAGTGATTGGCAATGTGGTGATCGACTGTGTGCTCTCGGTTGCGGATGGCACCATCTCCGACTGCTTTGTAACCATCTCCATTCCTTGAAGTGAATGTATGGGAGATTATCCTCCAAACGAATAGAGGAGCCAAGTAGTTTTAGCCAGCTATCAATCTGGGGCGTCTCCACTCCCGTTTCTACTGTCGGTGAGGTTAGAGGAGTGGTGGTGGCTACCAGTGTCTCCTCGGCCACTCTTATGCTTTCTATTGCTACTACTCCGTCGGCTGCTATTATCTTCCCAACTGGTATTGCCCCTGTTGGTGTTTTTTCTTGCAACCCCCAATCCTAAGGAAAAACACAATGCCTAAACCAAGGGTTCAAGAGGTTAAGACAAAGGTCTTGCACTATCAACACATCAGGGACAAGAAAGGCCAATGAACAAGGTTATAATCAGCATTTTGCACCTTGAGCTACACAAGACTCAGGAGGGTATTCCTAATTAAAGATCTACTCATATGATAAGACAAATTCTAAACAAAGCATTACAAATTTCTAACATGTGGATGGTTCTTAGATTTATGTATAAATGGTTTTATACATTTCATTACATTTAGGCATGATCCCCATGCACCTTGAACAAACATTGACAACAAATAAGTTAAGAGAAATCTTCATCTCAGATACACAAATGAGTTACAACTAGATCATTACCAAGCATAACCCCTGTGTTCTTTAATCTCCATGAAGATACAAAAAATCAGAAATAAGTTAACCTCAATGATTTGCCACCTGATCAGAATGTGGAAAGCTTTGGAGTTTGGAGTGAAAGAACAGAGTGATTATGGTCAGCAAGTGGGTGTTTGAAATGTCAATGGGTTTAACATCAACGCTTTGTTGCCTATCCCTTCTATTGATGGCAATTTGGTAGAAGAACAGGGTGAAAATGATCATCCAGTGCAGATGGAGATTGAATAAGTTATGGCTATAATGTTTAGTTTTTGAAGACTACTGGTTTTATGATGAATTTTAAGGTTTTTTGATGGAGGATTCTAAATGTAATGGGTAGAAAAAGTGTTCTAAAGGTTTCAAGTGGGTATTTAGGCCTATGCATTGGTCTGTTTTGTAATAGGTTGGGTGATGCTATATGGCTGAAATAGACAGTTTTAAAAACAATATGTCTATGGGAAAGATACATATCATCTATTGTAAATATCATTATTATCAATATATATATATATATAGGCACTATGTCTTTGCTTTAAAAAAAAATGGAAAGGTCATTGGTTTTCAGTAGTAGATTCAACTTCTGAGTTTGCAAAAACATAATAGTGTGATGATCCTTTCCAGATTCTAATGCTAACTGTGAAAATCTGTTGATTACTTCTGATAATAAAATATGCTAATATGGTGTCCTAATAAATCCAAGCGAAGTACTTCAAACCAGTATAGCATATTGCAGAACAGAGTTGTATTTCGAATTTGAAATTCAGTAGTTTCAGATATTAGCTACAGCAGTGAACACGAATAATAGGAAACACATCTCATAATAAACAATATTAATAACTGGTCAACACAGCTACAGACGCTTCACACTCTCTGGATGTGAACATCAATCCATACATATGCGCTTACAAGACACAGCTTCAAGTCGTAATATTCTGAAGGTTAGTATTTAACTCACCTGTGAGGATTCGCTGCTAAAGAAATGCCCAATATCGGGACTTAGAGACAAGACGATGAGGGCCTCCATTGCTGCGACAAATGTGAATAGAAGCTCGGCGCGGAAGAGATAATGCACAGTAAATACGCTGAAGGAGATTCCCGTGTGAGCCCAATACCAAAGAGAGCCGTCGCATTAAGAGATAATCAAGCCGTGAATGAATTCCGTTTCAAGATGCAAAGCAAATATGGCCGCGCGGGCTGAGCTCGATTCACAAAATGTAAACGCGGAAGCATATCTCCACCGGCCATCCATAATAGATCTGAAGAGATTTATTGAAATATCCTAGAAGCCCGATACGAATGAGTATTGCACCGTCCGCCTGAATCTTAAATACTACGCTCCATTATCGATTTAAGCTTGCAAACTGTAGAATAAACATCCTGTGGTCGGGTTTCCGTCCAATCATGAGCTCAAGGTTCTGAGAGGCTACGTTCTCAGATCATTCGATGAAGATTTCCAAAATCCTTTTTCGTCATACCCATGCATTCTGTTACGCCAACCGAATTCAATTTTTAACAAAAGACTATATAAAGACTTTTATAAGTGCTAAATATTTATTCCAGTCTTTAAAAGCCCGAATAATTAATTAAATATTTCAAAAGTCTTTAAAAAGAAATAAATTGAAATAATAAAGACTACTTGAAAATATTCAATTAATTAATTATGATTATACTTGGCTTTAACAAAGGAACGGGGACATCACAGTCCCCCCTACTTGGCATTGCTTGTCCTCGAGCAACTGTAGCCCCGGATGCTATAATATCTGTTCACCTTCCCATGTGGCGTCCTCAACAGGTAGATCCTTCCATTTAATTAAAAATTCTTTAATTATTCTGCTTCACAATCTACGTTCACGCACATCTAGAATGGATTCCGGCACCAATATCAACCTTCCTTCCTCATCCAGAGGGGGAAGCTCAGGAGAAGGAGTAATATGCTGTCCAATTGCTTTTTTAAGGCAAGAAACGTGAAATACATTATGGATCTTGCTCCCTGCAGGTAGCTCCAATTCATATGCTACTTCACCTACCCAACGTTTGATCATGTAAGGCCCATAAAACCGTGGTTTGAGCTTTTCTGCCCCACTCCGTTTCAATGTAGTTTGCCTGTATGGCTGGAGGCGCAAGAATACCATATCACCAACTTCAAATACCCTCTCAATCCTATGCTTATCAGCGTAGAGTTTTTGTTGATTCTGAGCTCGAAGTAAATTTTCTTTAAGTGCCCTCAGAATATCTTGACTATCCTGCATCCATTCCCTTGCCTTGGGTACTCTGCTATTATCAAAAGCTAGATCCATGAAAGTAGTAGCATCGTATCCATATAGAGATCTAAAAGGTGTCATACCTATTGACATGTGGTAAGTTGTGTTATAACAATGTTCGCCCAGGTGTCGCCAACGCACCCATGCCTTTTGTTGGCCTGACACATAATTGCGCAAATATCCTTCAATCCACTTGTTGATGATCTCAGTCTGCCCATCGGTTTGGGGATGATAGCTCGTACTGGGAGATAGCTCAGTTCCTGCCAACTTAAATAGTTCCTGCCAAAATATGCTGAGAAACCTACTGTCCCGATCACTCACAATATTCCTTGGGAGCCCATGTAGTCGGAATATCTCTCTAAAGAATAATTCTGCTATCTGAGGTGCCCTAAACTTAGCGGAGATAGCAAAGAAATGCGCATATTTTGTTAACTTGTCAACTACAACATAGATACAATCTTTGTTCTGCACTCGTGGCAAACCTGTGATAAAATCCATGGAAATGCCTTCCCATTTCTGATCAGGAATGGGTAAAGGCTGCAATAAACTTGCTGGCAAAGTATGCTGAGACTTGTTCTGCTGACAAGTCAAACACTCCCTAACATACTACAAAACATCACCTTTGAGACTGTTGTGACCTTTTCACCATAGCCCCATTAATGGGACTAATTACAGCTTTGCTTTCGATGCGTTTTATTGTCTCTCTTTTTGCAATCATCTTTTGAGGTGTACCTCTTTGTGAGCTTGAATTGAACTTTTGGCCAAATCACGAAAAATTAGGGTTTTCAACTTTCCAACCCGGTTTGTGGTCAAGCAAGGTGAATAAATTAATTGAGACTAAATTGTTGTCATTATGCTTCAGCCAAGTCTCTATTTGAAATTTCATGATTGACAACACTATTTTAGTAATTATTATGTCTGAGAAGCGTTCATGACTTACAGGTTTCGCAGTCTGCTTTGCATTCATAACATCAAAATTGTTCCACCTACAAAATTTGAGCGAAACGGACAACTTACTATTTTAGTACATTATTCGAGACGAATTCGGGGTCTATGTCACGAGTTTTTAGGTGCGTAATGGAGAATTCATACGGGTTTCGGAGACCTTGGCGATGGTGTGACATGCAAGCAAATAACAACTTACCCCAAATTTAGTTTTGAGGCTATTTTGGGGTTTTGCATGTAAGGGATTTTCTTTGCATGTCGCATATTCCTTGGCGTTTTGAGGCTTCGCAGTGACGACACGGCAGGAATAATCACTCCTTCAGCAACTTACTATTTTTAGTAGATACATTCCGGCAGCCGCCTCCCAGCACTTCAGAATCACGAACTGATCGCAATGCAACAGAAACGAGGACAAACGGAGGTCATTTGATACACATGCAAGACCAATTAGGGTTCCAACCGGGACCCAAAGAAAGAAAGTGATGTAAAAGTTGGGAGTACAAAACGATGTATCCCAGTGCGATTAGAATCTTTCAAACTGCTCCGTGGTAAAATTTGAAGACAAAGCGAGCACTTACTATTTATAGTAGGCGTTCCAGTGGCTAAAAAAATAGTAAATCAGCAGCAAGCGCCAATGTGAACGGGCAAGTTTATCGATGAGGAACACGCCATTCAAATTTCAAGTCAAACGGAGTTGTGGAAATCATGAAACTGAGCAGTTACTATAAATAGCAAATCACCTCCAGAAACATGCTATAAATAGCAGGTCAGCACGGGGTTGTAGTGTGGACAGGTCCAACAGATGAAGGAAACCCCTTGGCGCAAATTTCAAGCTGAACGGAGTCACAGAGGATGGAAAATCAAGCACTTACTATTTTTAGCAAGCTGGTGCAAAGAAATTAGGGTTTCCTAAAATCTAGGGCAAAACACGACAGTTACACAAAAGCGACATCCAGCCACAATCACCACAATTCAGGCAATCGGCACGCAAAATTTGAAGGCATTCTGAGCAATTGCTATTTTTAGAAAGTTACTAAAAATAGCAGGTACAGACAGATATCAGGCATCAACAGCACAAATGCATCTCGAGATTCAAAACAAAGCAAAATCCAGCCTTTTTGGAGCTTGAAATTAGCTTGAAATTCAAAATTTGGGAAACTTTCTAAAATTAGAAAGTTGGGGCAAGCTAGGGTTAGCATGAACGAATCACTCTAAATTTGACAAATGGCATAAAATTCACTGAAGTTGATAAATTTTCAAGTCCAGCTAGTGAAAAATGCCTTTAAAAGTTGAAGGTTGGTGGAAATTCTCTAAGCACTTGAAATTTGAAGTTCACAGGCCAAATGCACATTGAGAAGCTGAAGATGAGGCAGGAAATTTAGTGAAGGCATTGAAAATGGAAGCTTGCCTAGGGAAATGCGCCCAAGGTCAGAGAAAGAAGATGAAGTTTGACTAAGTACTTAAAATTTGAAGCTCCTGCTCTCCTAGGCGCCTTGACTACTTAGGTTTGATGGAAATTTTTTCTAAGTGTTTGAAATTGGAAGTTGGCATGGTGAAATGCGCCCTTGAGGTTCAAGATTGCTAAAATTACTCTTAGGCATTCAAAACTTGAAGCTAGACACTCCATTTGCGCCTTGACTTAGAGGAAGGCTGGAGAATATTCTAAGTATGGAAAAATGGAAGTAGCACCTCCAAAATGCGCCCTTGCATGTTGAAGAGACTAAATTTTTTTTCCAAGTCTTGAAAGTTGAAGTAGAAGTCTCCAAATGCGCCCTTGACTTGAGAAGAGGGTGATTAAAAGTTTAAGTATTGCAAATTTGGAGTAGACCCTTCTAAATGCGCCTTAGCTGGAGGAGAGGGCCTAGAAATGTTCTAAGGCATGAAATTTGAAGTCCCAAGGGCAAAATGCGCCCAAGCTTGAAGAGGTTCCAAGAAATCTTCTAAGTATCCAAAATTGGAGGCTCACACTTCTAAATGCGCCCTTGAGGGAGAATGGAAGATGAGAAGCTTGGAAAATTTTCTAAGTATAAAAAATTTGAAGTAGAGAGGGTCAAATGCGCCCTGGCTCTGAGGTGACCCTAGCAAAGTTTCTCTAAGTGTTGCAAAATGAAAGATTGACCTCTCATATGCGCCCACCCAATGGAGTTAAGATGAAAGTTCTCTAAGGCACTTAAAGTTGATGTTCACACATGCAAATGCGCCCAAGAAGGATGGGGAGACTTGGAAATTTTCTAAGTATCACAAACTTGAGGTGGCTACCTCCAGATGTGCCCTTGAAGTAAGAAGAGGTTGATGAAATATTCTAAGTGTCAAAATTTGCTCCTCTATACTTGAAATACGCCCTAGCTTGTAGTGGTGGGTTTAAAAAATGCCTAAGGCATGTAAATTGGAGGCTTGAAGTCCAAAATGCGCCCTAGCCTTGACTGAGGGTAAAATATTCTAAGTATTGAAAATTTGAGGCTCAGCCAGTCATATGCGCCTTGACTTGTGGAAGGGGTTGCAAGATGTTCTAAGTATTGGAAAATCGAAACTCAAAGCCCACCCATTGAAATGCGCCCAAGGCATTCAAGAAGAAAAATTTCTAAGTGAGTCGAAACAATAAAAATTTTCTCACACAGGAAGATGATTTGAATGATTTTCTAAGGTTCAAATTTTAAATTTTAAATGAACCCGTTCGTTGTATACCCATGAATTCGACAAGTTCTGGAGAAAATTTTCTTCTGGGTATTGGAGATCTTCGACAAGGAGTGGATTTCAAGGTCCTCTGCACTTCGCCAAGGCTTTCAGGGTGGAGATTTTGATGGGCACTGGAATAATGAATTTCCTAAGTAAAAGTTTGAAAAAATTTCTAAGGCAAGGAAAAGGATGTTGAAATATGTCACCTTGGCGGATGAATTTGAAGTTGGGCACCTACATAATTTTTTATCAAGTTCTTGATGAAAGCATTTTGCTTGAGTTTGAGTTGGATGAAATATCAGAGTGATGTGCGCCAAGCAAAATACAAGATAGGTTGGAAATTTGGCTAAAGCATGAAGAATCGTGAAGAAGGCAAAAGTTGGCTAGAGATGGACCCCTGGGGATCAAAACTTGAAAATCCAGGTAAGTAAGCTGATTTTTTTTATGAAATGTTCTAATACTCTTCTCCTTGCTTGTTTTGCAGGAGAAACGTCGAGGCCAAGCGGTGATGACTTAAGTGATCCAAGATGACATTTCAACCTCAAAGGAAGGAAAGTTGCAAGAAAATGGCTAAGTGTTGAGACTTAGTGACAGAGAAGAAATGTTTTCGAAACTCAAGATGGAGAAAAGAATGGAAGCTCGAGCAAAGTTGAAGAACAATGTCAAAAAGAAAAATCAAGAACAGTGTAAACGCGTTTCAAGGCTGGAATCTTCTAGAAGGATGATGGCCATTAATGGCTCATTTATTACCCCACTCCTCTTGGTGGCGGTTTTTAGGGTGAATCTTGTTTAGGGCTAAGGTGGCACGATCTGGGCCATCCAGTCGATTGTAATCTGAGCCGTCCGTTGGACTTGGCCATCTATAAAAGGGGGAGTCCCCCTCATTTGTACCCTAGTAGAATTAGAGTAGAAGTTAGAATAGAGGGACAAATTAAAGTAGCTTCAATTATGAATTGATAGAGTAGTTGAAGAAGAAGGAAAGTTTTTCCTTAAAACTTTGTAAGAAATTGATGAACACTACGGATGTCCCCGTCCCTTTTGAAGCTCTAAAAACAAATTGCAAATTAATTAATTAAATTTCCATTAAGTCTTATTTATTTATTTGCTTACATATGACTTTTGGAAAATTTAATTAATTAATGTTTAAAGACTTTATAAAAGGTTATTACAAATATTTGCTTCATTTTTATAAAGTCTTGTGATAAATAAATCGATTATTTCAACGGAAGGTGGCGAAGCTTATAGGGGTATCGAAGCATTTCTCTGGGTATGATGGGAAAGAATGAAAACTGGTACTGTTGTTTTGGCAATTTGAGAACGTAGCCTCTCAGGTTGTTTGTGCCATGAATGGACGGAAACCCAGGCATGGTCGAGTGAAGTGATTTGGGAACCACGGATGTGAATTTCTGTAAATAGAGGCAAGAAAATCAATAACTGTGGCAGACGTTATGTTTCACCGTGGATCAGGTATTTTCTTTGATTATCATACTATCAATGAATGAGCAATCTTGCGGGCATTCACGGACGTGATAATCTCAGAATCGCGATATCAAGTTCGGGCGGCTCTTTCAGTGCCGGGACGCGTATTTGAATTTACAACTGAAAATTACTTCGGGTAGCCCGAAATCCAATTCAAAGCATGAGATGAATATTAAAAGTTGCAGCAATGTGCGCGTCTGTCTATTCTAGCGTCACGGGAAACCTTATCGCGATTTTCTTCTAAGACCCGATATCGGGTGTTCAGTCGGCAACAATCATAGGCGGAACAGGGACATTCGTTCTGAGCATAGCGTCATTGGTATTGGACTCATATTTCTGTTGCTGTCGAGTTATCTCCTGGCGACTAACTGCGGGTATGTACATGGAACTTTAAATTATAGTTATCAGAGTTGGGCGCAAAAATGCATATTGAGAGATAAATGTATAATGATTCCATCCAGTTTCAACTCTCTATCTATAAATTAGTTTCAGTAATCTGTGGCGTCCTGTAGTGGGCCAGTCTAAATTAAAATAAATATATCCTGCTAAATCTGGAAACGTATATCCTGTTATAACTGGAAACTGGTAATCTGATGATTTGCTGCTTATTTCATTATGTCACAATGTCTACTAAGATATGAATTACATGAATGCAATCTCAACGTTTGAGTTTACAAGGAATTATCTGTGTACTGGACTTGACTGGTAACAAAAATAAGTTAGCATAAATTCCTGAACAGTAATCCTTGGGAAGGGAACATCACAGTGGTATCAGAGCCACCAATTCTGCCAGCCTGAGGGTTCATGAGCACTAGTGACAGGGCCCGAAGATATTTCGAAAGAGAACAGAGACGGAGGCAATTTCAGGTAGCCGACCCCTATCCAGAAGAAGACACTTTTTCTGCAGTGCTTGCAGCCCGACAATTCCCTGGTGACCCACCAGAAATTGAAGCAATGGGTGATTCAGATCAAGAGGGTTCACATAACAGGGGAAACAGGAGTGGTAATGAGAGTGTTCAGAATATTCTGAACGATTTAGCCCGTGGCCAGCAGCAAATGATGCAGCATTTTATGCAGTCCCAACAGCAGTTGATAGATGCTATCGGACGGATGTCTCAGGATATGAATACACTGAGAGTGGGTCAGAATACAGGGAATGGCAGCAATGTTGGAAACCACGAACCTAGAGGAGCTAACTCAGGAGGATCTAGTAGGCCCTTCCAGCCCACATTTATCCCTAGGAATGAGGAGGAAGTGGTACAATCGGAAGTGGAGCAGCCTTTGGTTAATGAGGTGACAGAAGTTTACGATGAATATCACACTCTTCCGCATGCTATCCGACAGGAGATTACATTGAATCAATATATGAATCAACGCAGGGATAGAAGGAGAACGCAACAGGAATATAGACCTCAAGGACCCCATAGGGATTACCAGCATGCTTTAGGTAAACTTACGTTGCCTAATTTTGATGGAAGCGGAAAAACTACAGCCCGTTCTTGGATCCACAAGTTGGACACTTTCTTGAATTTAAAACCAATGCGGGAACCAGAAGCAATTAAATTTGCAACATTACATTTGGAAGGAGCAGCATATGACTGGTGGCATCATGGATTGGTGACGCAGAATCATGCTTTAATCCAATCGTACGAGGATTTTAGCAGCAAATTAATTGCTCGATTTGATAGGAAAGATGAAGAGGCATATTTCAGGGAGTTGGCTTTGATCAAACAGCGTGGTGATGTTGATAGCTACGTCAATGAGTTTCAGCAGGTGGCAGTTATGGTTCCAGATATATCAGAAAGACGGGTGGTAGTATTATTCACAGAGGGACTACATTACAGTTTGAGAGGGTTGGTGAAGGCTTTCAAGCCAAGGACCTTGCAGGATGCTATTCAGATGGCTTTGGATCTTGAGACTTCTCATTCCAGTTCACAACCGTCGAAGAAAACTTACAAGAATAACAAACCATTCACTAAAACTTTCAATCAGCCCAAGCCAAATCCTCCTAAGCTTGATTTTGAAAGCAGAAATGAATTACGCAGAAAACAGCTATGCTTCACTTGCAAGGAGCCATGGGACCGTAATCACCGATGCCTAGGAAAAGGCAAGGTACATTATATAGAAGTCACTTCTGATGTGGAAACCATTGATGACAGTTCGGAAAGTGAACACGAGCAGCAGGAAGAACATAACAATTCCCAGGAAGTGGAGACTCAAGGTGGTTTTGCTACTTTATCTGGTGTGCCTAAGTATCATCCATTCCGAGTTAGAGGAGTTATTAATGGACAGCGGGTAACTTGCCTGATTGACAGTGGAGCTACACATAATTTTATTGATGAGGGATATGTGGCCAAAAGGAGATTACAGGTGGAGGACTTTGCTGGGTTCAACGTCACAGTAGCAGATGGCTTTAAGATGAATTGCACTACCAAGGTCCCACAATTGAGCATTCAAATAGGAGATTATACAGTCACAGACGATTTTTATGTAGTCGGAATTGGAGATATTGATATAGTATTGGGAGTCCAATGGCTAAGCTCTCTAGGTCGATACAGTCAGGATTTTCAGAAGATGGAGTTAGAGTTCACAGCAGGAGGCAAGAATGTGGTGTTGAGAGCATTATCGGATGGAGCTCCTAAGATAGTTTCAGCCAAGCGTATGGAAGCTTTATTCAGACATGGTGAGGTTGCATGGGCAGCCCAATGCTTTATATCTTCTAACTCTGCCACCGGGAAAGATAGAGTTTATCCAGTAGATGTGCAGACCGTTTTAGACAAGCATAGTTTGGTGTTTGGAGATCTTCCCCCTGGTAGACCACCGGATCGTGGTTTCGAGCATGTGATAGAGTTGGAAGAGGGTGCCAAACCTGTGATTACCACGCCATATCGACACCCAAAGCGCTTCAAAGATGAAATTGAGAAAACGATCAAGGAGTTGCTTGATATGGGGCACATCAGGCCTAGCTCCAGCCCATTCGCTTCATCAGTGGTGCTCGTGAAGAAAAAGGATGGCACAATGCGTATGTGCATTGATTATCGTGCGCTGAACAAAAAAACAATTAAGAATAGATATCCCATACCAAGAATTGATGAGTTGTTGGATGAACTACATGGAGCAGTCTATTTTTCTAAGATTGATCTGCGTTCGGGATACCACCAGATTCGGGTCCGTGATGAGGATGTTCATAAGACTGCATTCAGATGCCATTATGGCCACTATGAATTCTTGGTAATGCCTTTCGGTCTGACAAATGCTCCTGCAACTTTCCAGTCTTGTATGAATCATGTTTTCAGGAAACAGTTGCGGAAATCAGTATTGGTTTTTTTTGATGATATTTTAATTTACAGCAAAACTTGGGAGGAGCACCTTCAACATTTAGATGAGATCTTAGGTATTATGGAGGCCCAATCATTGTTTGCAAAGGCATCTAAATGTGAATTTGGAATGACAGAAATATTATATTTGGGGCATGTCATTGGCGCTAGTGGTGTGAAGGTTCATCAGGAGAAGATACAGGCAATTTTGGATTGGCCACCCCCGAAGAATATATCCGATCTGCATGGTTTCCTTGGTCTATGCAGTTATTACAGGAGGTTTGTTAAGGGTTTTTCTCAGTTAGCTGCATCTCTTACAGACCTCACAAAGAAGGGGGCTTTCAAATGGTCAGACAAGGCACAGGTTACATTTGATCAGCTTAAGCAGGTGATGAGCTCTTGTCCGGTTTTGGCTCTACCGGATTTCTCTCAACCGTTTGTATTGGAGTGCGATGCATCAGGACAGGGAATTGGTGCGGTACTCATGCAAAACAGGCATCCTATAGCATTTGAGAGTCGGAAGTTGAGAGATGTGGAGCGGCTTTATTCTACTTATGACAAGGAAATGCTCGCTATTATGCACGCATTGACAAAGTTCAGACAATATCTCGTTGGCGGGAAATTCGTGGTTAAAACGGACCACAATAGTTTGAAGTATTTCCTTGAACAAAAAGATTTGAATGAACGTCAGCAGAAGTGGGTAAGCAAAATTCAAGCTTACGATTTTGATATTGAATATGTTAAAGGCAAAAAGAATGTGGTAGCTGATGCTTTATCCAGGAAACCAGCTCTCTGCTCCTTGTCAGAGATTTCAGCTGATTGGAAATCTCAATTGTTGGTTGAATATTCCAAGAACACCCTTGCGTGTGATATCATGGATGGGAATATGCAGGACGACAGATATCAGGTGATTGATGATTTGATTTTCTACAAGAACAGGATATTCTTGGTGCCAGGATCTAAAATGAAGAGTAAGATCTTGCAGGCTATACATGATACTCCTTTGGCAGGACATCCGGGATTCTTCAAAACATATAGACAGGTTCGAGAAAGATTCTCGTGGAAGGGCCTCAAAAGTGATGTTTTGCAGTATGTTCGGGAGTGTTTGACTTGTCAGCAAAACAAGTCTGAGCAGACTTTACCAGCAGGATTATTGCAGCCTTTACCCGTTCCTGATCAGAAATGGGAAAGTATATCCATGGATTTTATTACAGGGCTGCCACGAGTTCAAAATAAAGATTGCGTCTATGTTGTTGTTGACAGATTAACGAAATATGCACATTTCTTTGCTATTTCCACTGAGTTTAAGGCACCTCAGGTAGCAGAATTATTTTTCAAAGAGATATTCCGTTTACATGGACTTCCAAGGAATATTGTGAGTGATCGGGACAGCAGGTTTCTCAGCATCTTTTGGCAGGAACTATTCAGGCTGGCAGGAACTGAGCTATCCCCTAGTACAAGCTATCACCCTCAATCCGATGGGCAGACTGAGATTGTCAACAAATGGATTGAAGGATATTTGCGCAATTATGTGTCAAGCCAACAAAAGGCATGGTTTCGATGGTTACACTTGGGTGAACATTGTTACAACACAACATACCATATGTCAATAGGTATGTCTCCTTTCAGAGCTCTATATGGATATGATGCTATGTCTTTCATAGATCTAGCATTTGATGATAGTAGAGTACCCAAGGCAAAGGAATGGTTGCAGGATAGCCAAGACATTCTCAGGGCACTCAAGGAAAATCTACTTCGGGCTCAGAATCAGCAAAAGCTTTACGCTGACAGGCACAGGATTGAGAGGGTGTTTGAAGTTGGGGATATGGTATTCTTGCGACTTCAGCCATACAGGCAATCAACATTGAAACGGAGTGGTGCAGAAAAGCTCAAACCTCGATTTTATGGACCATACCAGATTAAAAGAAGGGTAGGTGAAGTCGCATATGAATTGGAGCTGCCTGCAGGAAGCAAAATCCACAATGTATTTCATGTCTCATGCCTTAAAAAGGTTGTTGGTCAGCATACTACCCCATCTCTTGAGCTTCCTCCACTGGACGAGGAAGGAAAGTTGATTTTAGTGCCGGAATCTATTCTAGATGTGCGCGAACGGAAGTTGCGGAGCAGATCAATCAAAGAATACTTAATTAGATGGAAGGATCTTCCTGTTGAGGACGCCACGTGGGAAGGCGAGCGAATATTGCAACATCCAGGTCTACAATTGCTTGAGGACAAGCAATGCCGAGCAGGGGGGACTGTGATGTCCCCGTCCCTTTTGAAGCTCTAAAAACAAATTGCAAATTAATTAATTAAATTTCCATTAAGTCTTATTTATTTATTTGCTTACATATGACTTTTGGAAAATTTAATTAATTAATGTTTAAAGACTTTATAAAAGGTTATTACAAATATTTGTTTCATTTTTATAAAGTCTTGTGATAAATAAATCGGTTATTTCAACGGAAGGTGGCGAAGCTTATAGGAGTATCGAAGCATTTCTCTGGGGATCACGGAAAAGAATGAAACTGGTACTGTGTTTTGGCAATTTGAGAACGTAGCCTCTCAGGTTGTTTGTGCCATGAATGGACGGAAACCTAGGAATGGTCATGTGAGGTGATTTGGGAACCACTGTTGCGAATTTCTGTAAATAGAGGCAAGAAAGTCAATAACTGTTGCGGCGTTTTTGTTTCACCATGGATCAGGTATTTCCTATGATTATCTTACTATCAATGAATGAGTAATCTGGCGAGCATTCACAGACGCGATAATTTCAGAATCACGATATCAAGTTCGGGCGGCTCTTTCAGTGCCGGGACGCGTATTTGAATTTATAATTGAATATCACTTCTGGTAGCCACGAAATCCAATTCAAGGCATGGAGATGAATATTAATAGTTGCAGCAAGGTGCGCATCTGTCTTTTCTGGCGTCAGGGGAACCATATCGCGATTTTCTTCTAAGACCCGATATCGGGTATTCAGTCGGCAACAATCATAGGTGGAACAGGGGCATTCGTTCTGAGTATAGCGTCATTGGTATTGGCTCTTATTTCTGTTGATGTCGAGTTATCCCCTGGCTACTAA
Source organism: Sequoia sempervirens (assembly GCA_007258455.2). NCBI lineage: Eukaryota > Viridiplantae > Streptophyta > Pinopsida > Cupressales > Cupressaceae > Sequoia > Sequoia sempervirens. Next base: position 20,526 of record VDFB02056132.1, read on the forward strand.
CTACGGGTATGTACATGGAACTTAAAATTACAGTTATCAGTGTTGGACGAAAAAATGCATATTGAGAAATTAATGTATAATGTTTCCAGTTTCAATTCTCTGCATCTGAAAATTAGTTTCTGTAATCTGTGGCATCCTGTAGTGGGCCAGACTAGATTAAAATAAATATATCCTGTTAAATCTGGAAACGTATATCCTGTTATAACTGGAAACTGGTAATCTGTTGATGTGCTGCTCAATTCATTATGTCAAAATGTCTCCTAAGATATGAAATTACATGAATACAATCTCAACATTTGAATCTACAAGGAATTATCTGTGAATTGGACTTGACTGGTAACAAAAATAAGCTAGCACAAATTCCTTATCAGTGATCCTTAGGAAGGGAACATCACACTCTCCCAATAAAAAGAATTTTCATTGATGATGAATTTCGTCTTTTGTTGTGAGTAGCTAGCAAGGTTTCTTAGTCCTTCTGATTCGAGTAGTGACTTAAAGTAGAATAAGTTTCATTTCATGCAAGCAGTAGATAGTAATTGTGGAATGTGGTCTTCAATTTGAGCAAACTTGGTCTATCCATACCACTAGTGTGTTCGCTGATTGATGAGTGAATCGCTTGTGTAGTCCAAGCTGGAATATCATGTACTTAACTTGATTGTGATTTATGTTTACTTATATGTATCGTTGTGATAGTATTTTCATGCTAAGTTGTGATCTGAACACCTTGAGCTACTCCTTTGAAGATTGCGGTTCTATGGAGAAATTTGTCGAGAAAGCAGGAATAAGCCAGGCTTTGAGATTTAGCGAGAAATTGATGTTCGCCATGTACTGCATGTACAGAGTAGATTAAATGTCTAAACCTGCATTTTAAAGATTACATTAGTTTCAAGTTAGTTCAGAGAGCAGGCTTCATAGACAAATCTTTCGAGTATTTGAATTCCTTTCTCCGCTGTTGAACAATTCCATAAGTCCCCTTGAAATACCAGCAAATCACATCGAGCCAACTAAGCCTATTCGCACTAAAAGAACCTTGGAGTTGAGCGCATGAACTTTCTTGCAATCTTAGCATGCGGAATACTTTGATCAAGAGAGAATAGGGTAGCCATTGGCGACTTTATTCTACGTTGGTGCGGTCACGAAAAACACATCAACAAGACCCTTCCAAGAGAATCTCTCCCGTACCTGTCTATATGTTTTGAAGAATCTTGGATGACCGGCCAAAGGAGTGTCATGTACAGCCTGCAAGATCTTACTCTTCATTTTAGATTCTGGCACCAAAAATATCCTGTTCTTATAGAAAATCAAATCATCAATCACCTGATATTTGTCATCCTGTAAACTCCTATCCATGATATCACATGCAAAGGTATTCTTGGAATATTCAACCAACAATTGAGATTTCCAATCAGCTGAAATCTCTGACAAAGAGCAGAGTGTTGGTTTTCTGGATAAAGCATCAGCTACCACATTCTTTTTGCCTTTAACATATTCAATATCAAAATCGTAAGCTTGAATTTTGCTTACCCACTTCTGCTAACGCTCATTCAAATCTTTTTGTTCAAGGAAGTACTTCAAACTATTGTGGTCCGTTTTAACCATGAATTTCCCACCAACGAGATATTGCCTGAACTTTGTCAAAGCGTGCATAATAGCGAGCATTTCCTTGTCATAAGTAGAGTAAAGCCGCTCCACGTCTCTCAACTTCCGACTCTCAAATGCTATAGGATGCTTGTTTTGCATGAGTACTGCACCAATTCCCTGACCTGATGCATCGCACTCCAGTACAAACGGTTGAGAGAAATCCGGTAGAGCCAAAACCGGACAAGAGCTCATCACCTGCTTAAGCTGATCAAATGTAACCTGTGCCTTGTCTCACCATTTGAAAGCCCCCTTCTTCGTGAGGTCTGTAAGGGATGCGGCTATCTGAGAAAAACCCTTAACAAACCTCCTGTAATAACTACATAAACCAAGGAAACCACGCAGATCGCATATATTCTTCGGGGGTGGCCAATCCAAAATTGCCTGTATCTTCTCCTGATGAACCTTCACACTGCTAGCGCCAATGACATGCCCCAAATATAATATTTCTGTCATTCCAAATTCACATTTAGATGCCTTTGCAAACAATGATTGGGCCTCCATAATACCTAGGACCTCATCTAAATGCTGAAGGTGCTCCTCCCAAGTCTTGCTGTAGATTAAAATGTCATCAAAAAATACCAATACTGATTTCCGCAACTGTTTCCTGAAAACATGATTCATACAAGACTGGAAAGTTGCAGGAGCATTTGTCAGACCGAAAGGCATTACTAAGAATTCATAGTGGCCGTAATGGCATCTGAATGCAATCTTATGTATATCCTCATTACGGACCCGTATCTCATGATATCCCGAACGTAAATCAATCTTAGAAAAAAAGACTGCTCCATGCAATTCATCCAACAACTCATCTATCCTTGGTATGGGATATCTGTTCTTAATTGTTTTCTTGTTCAACGCACGATAATTGATGCACATATGCATCGTGCCATCCTTTTTTTTTACAAGCACCACCGATGAAGCAAATGGACTAGAGTTGGGCCTGATGTGCCCCATATCAAGCAACTCCTTGATCGTTTTTTCAATTTCATCTTTGAATCGCTTTGGGGGCCGATATGGTGTGGTAATCACAGGCTTGGCACCCTCTTCCAATTCTATCACATGCTCGAAACCTCGATCCGGTGGCCTACCAGGAGGGAGATCTCCAAACACCAAACTATGCTTGTCTAAAACGGTTTGCACATCTACTGGATAAACTCTATCTTTCCCGGTGGCTGAGTTAGAAGATATAAAGCATTGGGCTGCCCATGCAACCTCACCATGTCTAAATAAAGCTTCCATACGCTTGGCTGAAACTATCTTAGGAGCTCCATCCGATAATGCTCTCAACACCACATTCTTACCTCCTGATGTAAATTCTAACTCCATCTTCTGAAAATCCTGACTGTATCGTCCCAGAGAGCTCAACCATTGAACTCCCAACACTATATCAATGTCCCCAATTCCAACAACATAGAAATCGTCTGTGACGGAATAATTTCCCATCTGAATGCTCAATTGAGGAACCTTGGTAGTGCAATTCATTTTAAATCCATCAGCTACCGTGACATTGAAACCAGCAAAATCCTCCACCTGTAATCTCCTTCTCGCTACATACCCCTCGTCAATGAAATTATGTGTAGCTCCGCTGTCAACCAGGCAAGTTACCCACTGTCCATTAATAACTCCTCTTACTCAGAATGGATGATACTTAGGCACACCAGATAAGGTAGCAAAACCACCCTGAGTCTCTTCTTCCTTGGGATCGTCATGTTCTTCCTGCTGCTCATGTTCACTTTCCGAACTGTCTGCAATTGTTTCCACATCAGAAGTGACTTCTATATAATGTACCTTGCCTTTTCCTAGGCATCGGTGATTACGGTCCCATGGCTCCTTGCAAGTGAAGCATAGTTGCTTCCTGCGCAATTCATTCCTGCTTTCAAAATCAAGCTTAGGAGGATTTGGTTTGGGCTGATTGAAAGTTTTAGTGAATGGTTTGTTATTCTTGTAAGTTTTCTTCGACGGTTGTGAACTGGAATGAGAAGTCTCAAGATCCAAAGCCATCTGAATAGCATCCTGCAAGGTCCTTGGCTTGAAAGCCTTCACCAACCCTCTCAAACTGTAATGTAGTCCCTCTGTAAATAAAACTACCACCCGTCTTTCTGATATATCTGGAACCATAACTGCCACCTGCTGAAAATCATTGACGTAGCTATCAACATCGCCGCGCTGTTTGATCAAAGCCAACTCCCTGAAATAAGCCTCTTCATCTTTCCTATCAAATCGAGCAATTAATTTGCTGCTAAATTCCTCGTACGATTGGATTAAGGCATGATTCTGCATCACCAATCCATGATGCCACCAGTCATATGCTGCTCCTTCCAAATGTAATGTTGCAAATTTAATCGCTTCTGGTTCCTGCATTGGTTTTAAATTCAGGAAAGTGTCCAACTTGTGGATCCAAGAACAGGCTGTAGTTTTCCCGCTTCCATCAAAATTAGGCAACGTAAGTTTACCTAAAGCATGCTGGTACTCTCTATGGGGTCCTTGAGGTCTTTGTTCCTGATGCGTTCTCCTTCTATCCCTACGTTGATTCATATATTGATTCAACGTAATCTCCTATCTGATAGCGTGTAGAAGAGTTTGATATTCATCGTAAACTTCTGTCACCTCATTGATCAAAGGCTGCTCCACTTCTGGTTGTACCTCTTCCTCCTCATTCCTCGGGATAAATGTAGGCTGAAAAGGCCTGCTAGAACCTCCTGAATTAGTTCCTCTAGGTTCGTGATTTCCAATATTGCTGCCATCTCCTGTATTCTGACCCACTCTCAGTGTATTCATATCCTGAGACATCCGACCGATAGCATCTATCAACTGTTGTTGGGACTGCGTAAACTGCTGCAACATTTGCTGTTGGCCCCGAGCTAAATTGTTCAGAATATTCTGAACACTTTCATTACCACTCCTGTTTCCTCTGTTATGTGACCCCTCTCGATCTGAATCACCCATTGCTTCAATTTTTGGTGGATCACCAGGAAATTGTCTGGCTGCAAGAACTGCAGAAAAAGTGTCTTCTTCTGCATAGGGGTCGGCTACCTGAAATTGCCTCCGTCTCTGTTCTCTTTCAAAATACCTTCAAGCCCTGTCACTAGTGTTCATGAACCCTCAGGCTGGCAGGACTTGTGGCTCTGATACCACTGTGATGATCCTTTCCAGATTCTAATGCTAACTGTAAAAATTTGTTGATTACTTTTGATAATAAAATATGCTAATATGGTGTCCTAATAAATCCAAGCGAAGTATTTCAGACCAGTATAGCATTATGCAGAACAGAGTTGTATTTCGAATTTGAAATTCAGTAGTTTTAGATATTAGCTATAGCAGTGAACACAAATAATAGGAAACACGTCTCATAATAAACAATATTAATAATTGGTCAACACAGCTACAGACGCTTCACACTCTCTGTACGTGAACATCAATCCATACATATGTGCTTACAAGACACAGCTTCAAGTCGTAATATTCTGAAGGTTAGTATTTAACTCACTCGTGAGGATCCGCTGCTGAAGAAATGCCCGATATCGGGACTTAGAGACAAGACGATGAGGGCCTCCACTGCCGCGACAAATGTGAATAGAAGCTCGGCGCGGAAGAGATAATGCACAAATAATACGCTGAAGGAGATTCCCGTGTGAGCCCAATACCAAAGAGAGCCGTCGCATTAAGAGATAATCAAGCCGTGAATGAATTTCGTTTCAAGATGCAAAGCAAATATGGCCGCGCGGACTGAGCTCGATTCACGAAATGTAAACGCGGAAGCATATCTCCACTGGCCATCCATAATAGATCTGAAGAGATTTATTGAAATATCCTGGAAGCCCGATACTAATGAGTATTGCACCATCCGCATGAATCTTAAATACTACGCTCCATTATCGATTTAATCTTGCAAATTGTAGAATAATCATCCCGTGGTCGGGTTTCCGTCCAATCACGAGCTCAAGGTTCTGATAGGCTACGTTCTCAGATCATTCGATGAAGGTTTCCAAAATCCTTTTCCGTCATACCCATGCATTCTTCGTTTGTCATTTTATCAACCTCATTCCGTTAAGCCAACTGAATTCAATTTTTAACAAAAGACTATATAAAGACTTTTATAAGTCTAAATATTTATTCCAGTCTTTAAAAGCCCGAATAATTAATTAAATATTTCAAAAGTCTTTAGAAGAAATAAATTGAAATAATAAAGACTACTTGAAAATATTCAATTAATTAATTACGATTATACTTGGCTTTAACAAAGGAACGGGGACATCAAATAGACAAGTTGCTTGTCCATAATAGAGTCAAGATGAAATAACCTATCTGGTAATAGCCTAAACACAAAACCAGTGACCATTAAATCATTACTGCATTACAATAATGAGGTCCCTTTAGGACACATTTGCAACATTCTTTTAGATCCTGAATGCAACACAATATATTCTACATTTAACTGAGAGCACACTCTAACCTATTCTTTGAACAAGATCCATCAACTAAATACTTGTTACAGAAAATGTGCAACAAAAACCATTATAATCTTTGATTATTTTGATTAAAAACATAATGCATACATTCTAGAGACATTATAGTATGACACAATTCTTCCAAAGCTGCAAACTGATTTGCTTGCCATTAACAAAATGGATTACAACATTGCACTCTGAAATTTGAAGAACTCCTAACCTAGAGACAACCCTTTACAAAATTACAATATCTTCAATCTGGAGAAATTAGAACCCCCTATAATGAAAAATAGCTTCTCCCTTAAGAGAAAGGAGAAGAAAATAGAGAAGCCCTAAAATCAATCCACCGTTGACACATGGCACCCTTGAGCTCCCTTGATTCTTCAACAGAATGGCATTTAGAAGATGCTTGTCACTCTTCATTTTCCCTCTTTAATCTGCCTTCATTTGCAATTCCCGTGCAAACCTTTTACCTACTTGTAAAAACATGTTTACTAGTTCCATTTTAACTTTGCAAGTGAAAAATATCACCCTTGGGTAAAAACCCACTTACTGAGTTTCCATTTTCTCTGTAGGTAAAATCTTGACCCATAGACTGTTAACTTCACTGTTGGATTTTAAAATATAAGTTTTAATCATACACTTTTACATTTTGGAGGCCTCATTTTACATTGCAAATAGTTTGACATTTTGTCAAACATTTGGTTTGAAATCCACCTTCCAGTGCATTATGCCTGGAACTGACTCACTTTTACGTGTAATTACCAATTTCATTTTACCTTCAACTAAAGACTGAGCTTTATTTTAACTTGGGCATCTGGTAGTGAAAACCATTCACATTATGTCTGAGAATGTAAATTCATACATTTCTTTGGCTGCTAGGCAATTTATGCACTTTGCACAGGTCATTTCAGCTTACCCGTGCTCAAAAAATAGGTAATTCATGGCCAAAACCACTACCCACGTGTGAGAAAAGGTCCAGGCACCTTTTGGAAAGCAAAACACACCGTTTGCAGCCCAAAAATGACATTAAAATTTAGCTTTAACCCAAAAATGTCACCACATTTCATTTTCAGCTCCAAGAGATGTTCATTGCAGATCATTTTTGGCAGTGGTGGGCAGCAAAACCCCTCAAAACAGCAACAAAACAATTGCCATCGCGTGAGGAATCATTTCTAGGCATTTTTAATGTTACTGGCAACAATTTTTTTTGCATAAAATGTTGCCAAAGTTGCTCTCCTTTAAAATATTGTGGGCAACAATGAGAAAACAACATTAAAGCAGCATTGGTATAGTTAAAATATTTTAAAATGCTCTCCCTTACTTTCCCCACATCTCCTT
>VDFB02056133.1:0-47501 GCA_007258455.2 Sequoia sempervirens
CTATGCTAACTCATTATGCTTATGAATTTATTTTCGGTCCTCGCTCAGTTCCTATACGTTTGTATCGACATTTAATATAAAGTCTATAAAGCGCAGTTAAATGGTTTTATATTGTAATTTCACAGAAGTTGTGTACTTTTAAATATGAATGAGACATATTAAGCTCAAATATATCATTTACCCGCTATTCTTTTTCTTGAGCGAGTTGGCTAAACTTCACTTGCGAGATAAGGAAAAATATGCTAGTTTACTGGCAGAAATTTGGGCAAGACACACCCTGGAACATGTTATCCTATGTTTTTTTCTTTTTCTTTTTCTTTTTCTTTTTTTTTTTTTAACACCATCTTGACCACGAGCACGGCACTAGGAAAAGAAATTCTATTTTATATTCCTGGTATATCCTATATTCTTATTATATGCAGGACACTGTGATTTACTTGATCTTCATTGTGTCTTTTAAAACCAGAAGAAAGTAATGACTTGAATATATAAATATTTGTAATTTAATATATATCAACAAATAAATCTCTCGCTAGATCCTAATACTGACAAACAGTCTATAGGTGTTCATATTTTTTTTTTTTTGCAACTCCTGTTAGTGGAGTAACTCTACATTCCAGTTGTTTTGATTTGAGATAGCTTATCATACATTATTATTCCAGGAGATGGCATTTCTTGTGTTATGAGTAGAGTTCATTCATACATGCCCATGCATAACTTAGCCAAAATCTAGTGGGGTGAAATTTCCAATATGTGGCCATCTTTGATAACAGTCCACTAAACAACCATAGCCACACATCCAAGGAATGAACTTGGTTTTTTTTTTTCTTTTTCTTTTTATTCATTAAAACAAAATATAATACTCATATCTTAACTTGCATTGCTACAAATAATATTGAGAGTAACTGATTTTATTTGCAAACCAATGAAATTAGCCTTGCTCTTTTCCATTCTCTTTCATGCTACATCATACACTAGTTTTCCATATTACCAAAAAAAAAACTTAAAGAAATACAATGAAAGGCACATAGCTGATTTGGGCTTGCTCTCCACCCTACCGTAATGGCGTCATGGAGCCTCGTGGGCTCTAGCCATACCCCCGAGCAAGGTAGTCTTTCAGCTCCAAGATGATCAATGGAGTCTTTTCAAATTCTTACAAAGGAACAATAATGACATAGCTTTGAATTTCATGCATCTAAGTTCCCTAATCTCTATGTTCAACCATGATCTATACAACATGCCATATTCTTACAACAAATACACAAGAGTAAATGGAAATAAGAACTTATCTTCTTTCTACTTGGTGAAGGGGTTGAACTCTTTCAACCATCTTTTCTTCAAGCCTAGCCATCTTGAACTCTTTCTTCTCAAAGAGGTGGACTCCTCTCCTCCTCTCATTCTTTCTGCTATCTCCACTCAAGTTCTCCAAAAGGAGAAGTGGGTAACATCCATTTCCTCTTTTCCATCCAAGTATATAGGAATTCAACTTGAATTCACCTGAATGAGAGAGAGACACTTGTCACTCTCTCATTTGATCTTTCAACACACATCCCCACAAGTTCTCACACATGTGTGAGACTTTTGGGGAGATGGGGAATGTACTATGACACTCTACCCAACAACCCTTACAGGGTGGCTCCACACATGTGAGAGATTTGATGCTCTTTCCAAGTTCATTAATGAACTTTGGGGAGTGTGGTGGGGAAGTGATAAGTCACTTCTCCCAACTCCCAAAGACTCAAATTCGTCACTCCCTTTCAAGTGGACTTTTGAAGGGTCAAATCATGTCCTTGGGACCATAATGCTTGCCCACCTGCCCCCTACAACTATGGTATAGACCCTAGGGGGTTTATCTTTGTATCCCAACTAAAGAAATTGACCAACAACCCTCTTTAAAGTCCCACTTAAGGTTCTATCCGAGTTTCACACTTGGATAAGGGTTCATAAACCTTAACCCCAACTTATATCTCACATGACACAATTAAATAACCTTTCAACCCAAAAGAATAAACATAGTAACTATTTTCCCTCGGCTCCAAAATAAGGAAATCAAGTACATAAGCACAAAATGGTGTCTTTCAATTTGTTCTCATTGGTTCTGTGTTCTCGTATTAGCACCTCTTTTCTTTCCTGCACATTACCAATGAAATCATAAGCAACAATCATATATCACATTAATTTGGTAACTAGAATAAGATTTAATTGTGCAACCATTTCATTAAAATTCCAATTCACATTCATAGTTTACAAGTGCCTAATACTTCCATGGAAATGATAATAAAACATTTCAAAATGAAATACAAGCACATTTTCATGAAATCACACTATGCATTGCCTAAAATATATCTAAGCATCTATAAGTATATAACAAAATTAAGATTGTATTATTCACATACAAAGCGGGGTCTTACGTCCCCCTCCCCTTAGATTAGACTTCCTCCTGGAAGTCGTTAAGGTCTAAAACATAATCTTCATATAACAACGCACATAAATATATTAAAAGTGTTAATTGTTTTTTTTTTTTTCTTGACGAGACAATCAAACTATTCAACTATAAGTGCACATTAAAGACATCCTTTCCATGAATTAAATATCTAAATACTTAGAGAAAAATTTCTCCCCAAAGAACATTTATTTGATATATGAATAATTTAGCAACTGCTAACAACAATCCATGTAGCTCTAATTTATTAACAATGTAATCGACTTCAATTAAATTATGCAAAACTATATCTAAATGGATTCATAACCTTTTATACACCTCCAAAATTTCTTTGCATCATAAACATCACTCATGATGTTAGGAAATATTTTTGTTTCATTGACCAATCATGTCTTAGAATTTATTAGCTTCACATTTTGTCAAAATCTATGCTTAAGAGAGCATTTTACCTTGTAATTATGGCACTCATACCATGTCTCAAATAATATTAACTTTGCATCATATGTTACTATTTTTCTCACATAGCTCACAGATATGCCACATCACATTTATTTGTAATTTCACATGTACACACAACAATAGCAAGGATGCTCTTCCCAATTGGGTGCGCCTGCCCTCCTATAAAGGGTGCTCTTCCCAATAGGTGCGCCTGTCCTCATACAATCACATAATTTACAACACAAGGCTCACATAATGGGGTTTACAAGGATGGATATTCTTGGATACCACTCGAGGCCCTTCTCTAAGGACTCCTCCATATAGATAAGAATAATCATAAAATGAGGGAAAAATGGATTAATGACCATCCCATACTGGTCCCATTCACAACTCCTTTTCAAAATAATTCCCCAACGCATCTACTCCCCTATACAACCTGCCAGGGAACCCCCCGGGATATGGCAGTTTACATATGTCACATTACACCACGTTTACCAGTAGTTAGAAAACATTAAGAAAGCCTCAAGTTGAGAAATCATAAGATCATAAACCAATGTTTCAATAAAACATAAAATTATAAAATCAAGAGAAATCAAATAAAGATCAATTGTAGCTACATTTCATCATTCCAAACTTAATTCAAAAATGAAATTAAATAAGTCCTTGAGGCAATTTGGACTATAACAACCTTCAAATGGCTAAATAGCCTAATAAAATAAATGCAAAATTCCACACTGCTGGTGCATAATAAAATAAAACATCAATCAAGAATTACCAATAATTCATATTCCAACAATAAAAATTGCACATTATGAGCACCATGTGACTTGATAAGCCACCTAAGGGGAGGAGGGGAATGGTGGTTGTCTAACCACATAAGTATAATAGCATGCAATAACTGGTGGTCCCTGACCACATAAACATGAATAACTGGTGGTCCCTGACCACATAAATCTGCATCATTGGTGGTCCCTGACCACATAAATATGACTAATTGGTGGTCCCTGACCACATAAATTTGCATCATTGGTGGTCCCTGACCACATAAATATGAATCACTGGTGGTCCCCGACCACATAAATATAAATCACTAGTGGTCCCCGACCACATAATTATAAGTAACTGGTGGTCCATAAAATTCCATCCTTTACCCATGGGTTATAATATCAAGGAATAGGTTTGCACTATGAACCAACAAGTGTGGCTCTCATATGTGGGGGAGTAGGCCACAGTCAACATCCATGGGAGGATTACAATGACTCGACATAGATCCTTTGTCAGGATTAGGGACAACGCCCTGAGCTCATAATTTCCCGATGGGAGAACATGTGCCTCTCAACCCCTATTTACACTAGCTGGCATCGCACTCCCATAAGGGGGGAACCAAATGCTAGGGGTACACATTTACCATACAAATAAGACTAACACAAAGGAATACATCATATTTCATTTGATAAATACACATCCGCACATTTAACACATTTACATAAACACACAACTAGCTAACTTACATAAGGTCCATCACAAAGGGTACTCATAAGGAATCGTATTCGACCTCCCTCACCCTTATCCCAAGTCAGATACCCTGTATCCTATACTTGGGGTACAATACATTTACTGGTTTCACTTTACATGACCTAACACAACACGCTTTACAGAATTCACCATAGAACAAGAGCAGTGCGCTTACACATATTCTATTTGTATAAACAATATTCACTTTTTGTTTCAATTTTGGAAATATCTACTCACTTTGCATAAGTACAAGAAATCACTAGAAGATACACAACTATAGCTTAGGTATATCAACCCATCTCCTAGAACTTAACAATGCATGGTTTCATCACATTATTAACACAAATGTTGATACACCCATACACACTTTATTTTCTTTACACAATGTTCACTTTGTTAACATCTATCCATTGCGTACTTGTAAAAATAAATTTCCATATAATTCACAATTGTAATTTAGGTAATACTCAAATTTTCTACAATTAGCAATACATGGTACACCATACTTCCTATCTTACTATCAACACATTTATGATCAAAATTGTTTTTCTGTATATATCCATACCACTCTTCCCTTTTTATTCAACTACATTTGTTATGTTCACCGACATATCAATATGGGTAATTCCATGATATTTTCTCAAACATGCTAAAAAAAAACTTCATACTTAATAAGGAGTAGATTAAACCATTTTCATTTGAAACATTACAGTATGAGAAAAGAAGGCACACTCAATGCATAAAACACATGATAATTCATAAAATAGTGATTCTTACTAGGCATTAATATCCTTTTACAAGACTTACATTTTGCTATCCAGGGTTGAACCATTTGATCACATGTTATAACCATCATTTTTACAATCACAGTTCTATCTAACCTCATAAAGGTGCACAATGAGTAAAAGTCTTAAAAGTTTGACCTACTATGATGTTTTCTCCGTTACATTTGGGTGTAAATGTTTTTCATTAAAGAGTAAGCATAGTCAATGGTTTAGAATACACAACATTAGTTGGAGGTTTTACAAGTCTACTTTAGTGTCTCTTATCTATATATTTTAGCTTTCCCATCACATAATACACAAGTCTACTTTAGTGTCTCTTATCTATATATTTTAACTTTCCCATCACATAATACACCGTGAACCACACATAATTCATCACTTAATTTATAACTTCATACAATTGATTATTCAATCATGATGACGTGCACACAACCTTCAAGTTCAACATGTAGTTGAGTGTGTTATTACTTCATATGCATGGCATGCATCCTTTCTTATTTGGGAAGCAACAAGTCTCCTAAGGAAGTAGTAATATCATGAGTTCAAGATAATGTTTTAACTCCAATTTCTCATTTGACAAGGTATTAAGTCACAAATCTTTTTAATGTTTAATTATTACAAGGGGATAGTTTCAATAACATATTTATTGGTCCTCAACAATCTTATCTTAATTGTATCCTTCTATTATCTTCACGTTTGACTTAAATCATAGAAACCCTATTATTTCATTTACTATTTAATCTCTAAACAATAGAACATAATAGTTTGATAGTTGTTATAGTTACATTAAGTGAACTAGGTCACCATTTACTTGCGAAAGTGCTTAATTAGCTCTAAAGTTTCATTATTTTAATTCAAGGTAGAATTTAATTTTTACCATTCTTCCAAGTTGAACTTACAATACAAAACAAGGCTTGATCATTAGTTGATGTTATCATTCATGAAATTTTTACCTTCCAACTATAACATGAATCGTTAGTTGCTTCACAAGAACACAAATAAATTCCTTATGTGTAAATTGAGATCTAGGGTAATAGGAAAGGCCAGGCTATTTGTGTCTTAGGCATATTGGGTAGCGTTTCATGGGTGTCTCAAATCCATACCCAAATTATGAGCAATCCCTTAGACTTAGGTCCATCCACTTACACCTTTAAAGTTTACTTATGATCTTTGATAGTATTTTAAATCCAAAATGTATGGAGTGCTCAAATTGTACTCAATACAAGGTCAAGAGATTTTTTTTTTTTTTTTTTTGTTCACTCTTTTTATCATTTTGATTTAATCAATTTAGGGGTTTAGAACTTTAGGATCATTCAATTACAACCCTTAACGCATTACTCCTTTTATGGTCATATAATTATTTTCTCTTGACTAGTTACATGTTTCCATATGTAGTTATGATGTTCCCTCCTTAATTCATACCATAATTTGCATAAGAAAATATGTTGCTCCTAAACACCCCAAATTTTAAGAAGTTATGACATTACTATATTTAAGAATTATAGTCCTAAGAAGTCAACAAAGGTAGTGTTCCTCTAATAATACACATCGTGATGACCTATTCACGTATTTTAAAAACTATGCTTGAGAAGCTCCATTTTATCTTTCTAAGGTTCAAGGAATTTTTATGTTAAGAGACTAATTAATGCCATAACCTTTGCTAAATGGTCCAATATGTAACTTAGGTCATTCACCTTATTTACTTAAAATGACGGATCGAGTTTAGATTGGGGTTTCTTGAATAAATACTTCCTTGACCCATTTATAATGGTCAATTCTTGATCCTTTTAGGATTTTACAAACTAGTTAGGTTGGATAATTATCACTAAGTTCTTATTTATTGCACCATTTAAGTCCCTTAGAATTTCCCTTACGAACATTTTATTCTGACTAGCACAAGGTGTTTTACGTACACACAATGCATCAATGCTTGAGGGAATTTGTTCAGGCTCCTGGAAGTTTGCGACCCTAGGGCTCACGATACCAAGTAATGCCCATAATTTTATGCTAGAAAAACCTAACATTTTTTTATTTTTTTTTTAAAACAAAGCTACAAAGATCAAGCTAAAATACTAACATACGGAAACTATGTACATACATGGTTGAATTTACTACATGCATCGAGGAACATTTCTCGTACAACATCTCCATCGACACGATGCCTAAGAGAGGGGAGTGGAGGAGTGTCATTTCTATAATTGTACACTAGAAAACCAAACATTAAGTTGATGATGTTGATACTAATGTTGTATTTCTTCTACATCCATGCCATTGTTAACATATTATTATTACATTTATAATATTGAAATATTATAAATAGTGCCAAGATTATTGTTTGCTACAATATACTAAAAGTATTATTAACTAACCTTTATCAAATAATAGCATCATATTTCTAAATATTAAATCCACATTCTAATATTCCTTTCTTCTTCTTTTTGTTATGATAATAACTTTATTATTACCTAATTCCTCTTGACATTTACTATTTATTTCATTATTATTGTTATCTCCCTTCTCTTCTCCGTAGTGAATTTTACATTTAATAATTCCACTACTAAATGTTAATTACCTCTACGTATACATAGTCATTAATATTGTCATTAATGCTAATATCAATAATTGACTTTGATAATCGTATCAAACATTAGGTATTTTTGTAATCCATTAGTAACAACGCCTATTCGATGTTATCTTATTTTATTTTATTTTTCGTGGTTTAAGCTCTCATAAAAGAAGGTAATAAAAGAATTGCAATTACTCAAATATATTATTAGTCTAATTATTGTTATTATTATTTATTTAATTTTTATCCTTTTGTGTGTATATATATATATATATATACAAGAGGAATAAATATCCTTTTTGTACATATATATATTCCAAATTATTTTAAGATTGATCTTGATTATCATATCCAACTAAATATTAATTTTCATATATATATAATTTTTCTCTAAAAGAATAACCTAAAGATAAGCAAAATAAATTCAATTATTATGATTATTATTATTTTATTTTTTTGGGGCAAGACTACTTAGAGAATTTTCCTCTTCTTAACCTATATTATTATTTTTTTTAACAAGGACCCGTATTCACTTTTGAGTGGCTTTATTTTAATATGTGCTTCTATCTTGATGTGATGTCTTCAAGGAATGGAAATGAAGTATGATGCCAAAAGAACTAAGCGCAATCTTTAAACCAACTCGCCTATTCCTTTTGACTAGGTACGGATTTAGGGCGGTGCAGAATATGAAGGCAGAGGTTCATCATAGTTGAAAGAAGTGAATTTAGAGGATGGATCTGCCAAAACTTCCATGCCAGCACCGAATGATTTTGTGAGATACCATGGTCATTATAATAAGGGAATTGGCATTAGTGAGAGGTAATGTCCAATATTAATATTATTTTCTAACTAATATTTTTACTTAATCTAATGCCACATGATTAGCTGGCTGTCAAACAGTTCACCATTTATTGTGATGATTCATGCCTATTCATCAATTGTACGACTTCCCCATGCGGCATTGGCTAAAAACAAATCAAATTCGAAGACATTTGATACACTGCTCTCTACCAGAGCGCCCCAGATAGCATGTCAGAAATAAGTGTCTTGCTTAAGCGGTGATTTAGGTATTCAGATGCACAAGGAGAAGGTTAGAGAAGTATTTAACCAGCGAGTGATATTCCCCAACATGTCTTTAAGGAACAGTTCAGTCCATTATTCTACTGCCAATTTTCTCCAATGTACAATCAACTTTATATTCTCTGAGAGACAAAGAGATTGGACAGTAACTGCAATTGGATTTCTATAACTTAGCAGCAACACTATTCTTATAACTACATCCTAGTCAACATTGCCACTCCATCAGACATAATAATGGCACTATTATTTACGCAGTCAAACACAGTAAAATTATCCCAGGTATCCACTTCTCTTAAACTTCATTATATTGGCTCATTACTGCTAATAAAACTATTGTTGAGATCAGACGCCAATAAATACCATAAGTCCAAAATGGTCCAATGAACCCACCTAATCTATGTAAAAGTAACCAAGGTGATTAGGAGTAAAGCTGGAGATTTCACAAACTTTCGCTGACATACTGACAGGAGGTGGCTGCCAATAAATACAACCAACCCTCCAACTAGTTCGATGCACCTAAATCTAAAGAAACATGGGGCTATATCTACACTACAAATGAAGTCAAGATCATACCTAGCTAGTACGGATCGCTGCCACTGTGAGGATAGTTATGAATGATGTACTTGACGTACATTGGACATTATCATGCTTGACTGCCAAATTGAATACACAACTAATATCTACCAACACAGATTACAGTTATCTTGTTTTGGGCTCAAGGATTAGACAGCTCTGGAAACCTTATTTATTGCTAACTTACTTTTAGATTTCATTGCTGGCATAAGAAGGTGAAATTTATAAAATTTACTTCTAAAACTGTTGTGCAATTACTACTGAATATGCACGGCATCACTTGTCCAAAATTTTGAGGTAACTTACTTGCCACGGTTGCCAGTCTAGTTTAACTAAGAATTGAATGAAGGTTGAAAACATTGGAATGCTGGAATGATGTAACATTTCGATGCTGCACCCCTAGAATTTTTTATTTTTTTTCTTGAAATCCATTAAGTAGAGGAAATATGTTGCAAAGATATATTTGGTTTGGTGCGAGCTGCTATTGCAGGAGAGGTGGCTCACTGTGGAGGCCGTGACCTCCTCACAAGGCGAGCAACGTCCCAAACAGATCACACCCCCTTTCAGGCTATGCTAACTCATTATGCTTATGAATTTATTTTCGGTCCTCGCTCAGTTCCTATACGTTTGTATCGACATTTAATATAAAGTCTATAAAGCGCAGTTAAATGGTTTTATATTGTAATTTCACAGAAGTTGTGTACTTTTAAATATGAATGAGACATATTAAGCTCAAATATATCATTTACCCGCTATTCTTTTTCTTGAGCGAGTTGGCTAAACTTCACTTGCGAGATAAGGAAAAATATGCTAGTTTACTGGCAGAAATTTGGGCAAGACACACCCTGGAACATGTTATCCTATGTTTTTTTCTTTTTCTTTTTCTTTTTCTTTTTTTTTTTTTAACACCATCTTGACCACGAGCCTGGCACTAAGGAAAGACCTATTTGATATTCCTGGGTATATCCTATATTCTCATTATATGCAGAACACTGTGATTTACTTGATCTTCACTGTGTCTTTTAAAACCAGAAGAAAGTAATATGACTTGAATATATAGATATTTGTAATTTAATATATATCAACAAATAAATCTCTCGCTAGATCCTAATACTGACAAACAGTCTATAGGTGTTCATATTTCTTTTTTTTTTGCAACTCCTGTTAGTGGAGTAACTCTACATTCCACAGTTGTTTTGATTTGAGATAGCTTATCATCGTATTATTCCAGGAAGATAGAATTTACTGTGTTATGAGTAAGAGAGTTCATTCGTACATACTTACATGCACATAACTTTCAGCCAAGAAATCCTAGTGGGGTGAAATTTCCAATGGCCATCTTTGATAGCAAGTCACTAAACAACCATAATACACATCCAAGGAATGAACTTGGTTTTTTTTTTTCTTTTTCTTTTTATTCATTAAAACAAAATATAATACTCATATCTTAACTTGCATTGCTACAAATAATATTGAGAGTAACTGATTTTATTTGCAAACCAATGAAATTAGCCTTGCTCTTTTCCATTCTCTTTCATGCTACATCATACACTAGTTTTCCATATTACCAAAAAAAAAACTTAAAGAAATACAATGAAAGGCACATAGCTGATTTGGGCTTGCTCTCCACCCTACCGTAATGGCGTCATGGAGCCTCGTGGGCTCTAGCCATACCCCCGAGCAAGGTAGTCTTTCAGCTCCAAGATGATCAATGGAGTCTTTTCAAATTCTTACAAAGGAACAATAATGACATAGCTTTGAATTTCATGCATCTAAGTTCCCTAATCTCTATGTTCAACCATGATCTATACAACATGCCATATTCTTACAACAAATACACAAGAGTAAATGGAAATAAGAACTTATCTTCTTTCTACTTGGTGAAGGGGTTGAACTCTTTCAACCATCTTTTCTTCAAGCCAATCCATCTTGAACACTTTCTTCTCAAAGAGGTGGACTCCTCTCCTCCTCTCATTCTTTCTGCCACCTCCACTCAAGTTCTCCAAAAGGAGAAGTGGGTGACCTCCATTTCCTCTTTTCCATCCAAGTATATAGGCATTCAACTTGAATTCACTTGAATGAGAGAGAGACACTTGTCACTCTCTCATTTGATCTTTCAACACACATCCCCACAATTTCTCACACATGTGTGAGACTTTTGGGGAGATGGGGAATGTACTATGACACTCTACCCAACAACCCTTACAGGGTGGCTCCACACATGTGAGAGATTTGATGCTCTTTCCAAGTTCATTAATGAACTTTGGGGAGTGTGGTGGGGAAGTGATAAGTCACTTCTCCCAACTCCCAAAGACTCAAATTCGTCACTCCCTTTCAAGTGGACTTTTGAAGGGTCAAATCATGTCCTTGGGACCCTATTGCATGCCCACTTGTCCCCTACAACTATGGTATAGACCCTAGGGGTTTATCTTTGTACCCCAACTAAAGAAATTGACCAACAACCCTCTTTAAAGTCCCACTTAAGGTTCTATCCGAGTTTCACACTTGGATAAGGGTTCATAAACCTTAACCCCAACTTATATCTCACATGACACAATTAAATAACCTTTGAACCCAAAAGAATAAACATAGTAACTATTTTCCCCCGGCTCCAAAATAAGGAAATCAAGTACATAAGCACAAAATGGTGTCTTTCAATTTGTTCTCATTGGTTTTGTGTTCTTGTATTAGCACCCCTTTTCTTTCCTACACATTACCAATGAAATCATAAGCAAAAATCATATATCACATCAATTTGGTAACTAAAATAAGATTTAATTGTGCAACCATTTCATTAAAATTCCAATTCACATTCATAGTTTACAAGTTCCTAATACTTCCATGGAAATGATAATAAAACATTTCAAAATGAAATACAAGCACATTTTTCGTTAAAACGCTAATTAGCGTCTTGCCCTCAAATATATATATCTAGTGAACCTGGTACATATAACAAAATTCAGAGTGATTATTACTACATGTAAAGCTGGGTCTTGCTAAAGTCTTAATGCCTGGGGAAAGGTAAGGATTCCCCTGGTTGCTTGTAGTCCCGGCTTCTCAGCATGTGGTGGGACTGGAATAAGGGGATTAAAACATCAAAACATGGCTTTGTATAAACCACTCGGAGATTTATATCAATATCCACACTCAAGATGGGGAAAAGTAATGCTTTGCTGCACATTTACATCCCTCAACCCCAAGGAGCCGCATTTTCAGTTCTAATGCATTTCTACAAATAAAGGGCTCTGCTGTTTCTCATTTTCCTATTTGCTATTCTCCTCATCTTTCTCTTTTGGTCAGAATACTCCCATGAACAAGGAAGTTGGAAAATTTAGAATACTGAAACAAATATCCCATGTCCTCAAACAGAGATTAGTATCCTAATGCCATTCCTTAAGAAACATCGGGCTCATTAATGTGGTGGAAAATTATCATGTTCTGATATCTGCCTTTATCCCTGCCAATTAAATGGAACAATTTGACTCTCTCATTCCTCTTCTTGCTGTAAAAAAAATTAGTTTTTCTCGAGGAGTTGTAAGATCAACTCATCTACATAAGTATATGCTCGGTGCATGAGGATGTTCTAATTTGGACCAAATTTAATTCAGGTAATTATTCAGTAAAAGAAGGATACAAATCTCTCTTACCTTTCCCCACTAAATCAGTACTACCCACTTCCTTATTTTGGAATGATGTTTGTGTCCAGAGAGCAAGGGCTTTTGCTTGGGTTTCTCTTCAAGATAGAGTTCTTATGGGCTGGATCTTAATAGCCAATGGTGTTTTCCCTTTTGGGAGGCTACCATCTTGCATTTCCCCTTTTCTTCCCAATGCTAGTACTAGTTATATCAAAAATTGGGTTGGACTTCAATGTTATGTCTGTCTCTATCTTTACAGTTTATCTCTTGGCCTCAAATCTATCGTGCTTCATTCTTTTCATGCTTGTGGATTATCTCCCCTTCCTTGCTCCTTTGGAATATCTGGACAGAAAGAAACAATAGAATATTTAGAGGAAAATCTTCTTCAATAGAAGTTGTGCTCTTTAATCTAGAAAAAGCTATCTCTGAGGCAGCAAAATCATTTATTTTCAAAAAGCTTAATAGTTTGAAATCCTTTTCAAGTTGGGACAGCTTCATCTTAAAATCTTGGTCATTAATAAAATCCTTTCCTTTTTCATGGCTTGATCACAAACAAGGTAGATAAATGAAAAGCAAGAAAAGAAGCAAAATGGGTTCCCCATTCTCATAACATTTTCAAGTTGAATTTTGATGGGGCCTCCAAAGGCAACCTAGGGAAATAAAGAATTGGAATAGTTATAACAAATTCAAATTCAAAGGTTTTAAAAGCAACTTGTAAAATTCTACCTGATGGAACTAATTACAAAGTTGAATTTGAAGCGTTAAGCTTTGGCTTGGAACTAGCTCAACTTCTAGGCATAAAAGATATCATCATGGAAGGAGAATCCATGGTTATTTTCAATGCAATAACAAATAAAAAATCTCACATTTGGAAATTACAATATTTATTGGATAAAGTTCTTCTTCAACTAAATTATTTTACTAGTTATTCAATCTTTCATTTCTGTAGAGAAATTAACTATGTCATGGACTTTCTAGCCAATAAGGAAATCGATGAACAATGGGTTATGAAAGAATTCATAGAGAAAGAACTTCCTCCCTTTTTCAAGTAGTCGTGCATTTTTGTTACCACATGAAAAGTTTGGAGTGCATTATATGCGGACAAGTATTCAAATCTACTTTTTTCTTCAATGCTTATCAATCTACAGTGAATTTTCTAGTTTTTGGTTGGTCATTTCTCAAAATTATTGGTGCTTTGTGGTCAAAATGCTTTGGATTTTTTTTCTTTTTGCGTCTTCTTACAACATCTTGTGATATTTAGCGCATACTATTTTTGGTTCAAATACTTTTTAAAATTGGAATTAAATTTATATGCTCAGGAATTATGTGGTTATTAGCTCAGTTGGAAGCTAACAATGCTTTTTAATGTTCTTGAGCCAACCATATTATGATTTGAATTAAGCTCTTCCTATAAGAAGAAATGGATTATCTCTTCATGTGCTTTGTTTTTTGCAATGTGCAATCTAACTTTGATGGATTGGTATAGAATCTTGCTTTAGGCAAAGGGTAAGGAAGTTAGAGATTTGCACCCTTATGATCATGAAAAATTGGGTAATTTTTTTTGTTTGGAGGATGTGTATATCTTTCAGGCCTTCAAAAAGGTGGTGGGTTCTTAATGGTTGTGGGAAAATCCTAGTGCTTCCTATTATGAAGTGTCATGCCACTTTTTCACAATTTGCATGGATATTCTATTGGATTCTAAAATGGTTATGGTCATTGCTTCAAAATTTGTGCAGCCAAACCTTCTTTATGACTTGGAACTTCATACTACTCTGGCTAATTATAAGTTTGATTATGGTCTTTTTCCAATTGGCAGTTTCATTTCTCATTTTGAACTGACTTCTAATGGTTTTTGTGGAGATCTACTATTGAATTTCAAGAATGGAATCATTAGCGATGATTACGACAAGACTATGCTTGTTTGCAATGAATTGGCTAAGAAAATTCCTCCAAAGATTCTTGTTGTGGATATCGATACATTCCTATCTTTGCACTTTTTATTTGATATTGCAGCAAGATCAATGTCTCCAGGATAGGCATCTACCTCAATTTCCAAATTTAAAGAGGCCTTGTCTATGAATTCATTTTTTCCTTAGTCTCATTATGAGGCAAGTTCTTCCTCAAGTTCTCGTGTGGAAGATTCTTTATCATTTTCGTGATCTTCCCTATTAATATTTGTGAGTTGAGCATACACGTCTAGTCAATCTAGACTGGGGGTTGATGGGTGGCTTTTGATTCAAGTATTTGGGATTGTCATTGGTTGGGTTTCTCTAATGTATGCTCTCTCATCCATTTGTTAACTCTGGGCTCTCCTAGTTCTAGGATTGAGTTTTATAATTTAAACTATTGTAATTCCTTTAAATTAATAAAATTTCATTGGCTTGGCCACTTTTATCCAAAAAATATATATATATTTAATTATTGATTAATTAATATACCTACCTTTGGTTAAAATTAGATTTACCTTAGTTAATAATTTGTTGAACAATCTTTCATGCCACTTTTATTGGTTGATGTTCTAATGTCTTCTAACAATAGCATTGATAAGTAATATTAATATTAACATTAATAATAATAGGAATTATGTTGAAGAAACGGGATTTGTTGGTAAGGACTTGCTAGCCTGTATTTCTAAAAATAAAGTATTGATTTGACATTAAATTTAATGTTACCATGTCAATCATGAGCAAGGATTGATACTATTAAGCAGTAATAAAAATGATTGTTAAGAGTACCCTTGACATCAATAATAACATTAATATTAATATTAATATTATGTAATAAAAATTAGCATTGAGGGAGATATTATTATTAATAAGCAAAAATATAAATATTAAGTGGAGATTTAAATAGAAAACAACAATAGTCATATTATTAGCAAAACAAAAGTTAATAATGATGATGGTATTTAAAGAGAATTATTAAAGGAGCATACTATTATTGATGATATTGGGTAATATTTATGTTTAACCTTTCTTTTTAGGGTGATTGAACCTTAGGGATTTTAATTTAGTAATAGGTTGGCCTTTGGTAATAGACTTTACGCTTGCGAGATTTAACCAAGATTCATGCTAACCTAGAAAAAAGGGAGTGTGTCAGGTGAACCCTAGTAGCAATTTGTTAGAATTTATGTATAGATAACTTTTACACCTAAGTTAAGAGGTGGCTCCTCAAGGATGCTCAACTTGAGCATCATGTTATTGCTTCATCTCAAACACTTAGAGAGTTGTTTAACTTGATAAATGTTTGTTAAAAAAAAACATGTTGGGTTTTCTAGCAAATTTTTTTCGGGTTTGATAGTATGATATATGCAATTCTATATACATTTTTTTGTTTTAGAAGTCCTTGCAGTGACTTTTGGAAAATGCCATTTTGATAAGAAAATAAAAATTTGTACAATGTTAGAAACTAAAAGTATATAAGATTCCATACACTTTGCAAATTTTTATTTAAAACAAGAGAAAAATGATCATTGATTGGAAAGTAGAAACACGATTTGGTATATAGATAAAGGAACCATGTGTCCCTGATAGAAAAAAAATAGTTTACAATATAAAAAATGTTTGTCTTAGATTTAGTGATTGTCACATCTAAGCTAGTGATAGAAAATTATATTATAGATGGTAGACAAATGTGAGACCATCCTTACAGTGCTAAAGATTACGTGTGTGATGTTTTTTGCAATTCTCATGGATGGTTATGTCATGGATTTATGTTGTAACTATGTATTTTAATTTAATATACCTTGGTGTTATCTCATTTATGTGATACACACGTATATATGCTTACCTTCATCTATTATGGTTTGGTGGTAAATATGTGGATGATAGAACCAATTTGATGATCATACTTATTGTTATTTTATGAGTGGTTGATTTTATGACTAGATGGGTATGATGTTTATCACATGTTGTGAATGTATGTTCAATTACCTCTAAAGTGGTTTTATTAATTTTATGATATTTGTGGTATGGAATTAATGTATGCAATGAGATGCCTAGTTTTGAGATGTCATTATAAATATTGTGTTGCTATATTTCATGCTTTGATTTTGATTATTGATGATAAATTAACTATTGTGATTTAGTGTGCAAGTTTAGTGCATGGCTAGTGGACCTAGGGAAATACCAAAGTGACGATTGTGCATACCTGTAAATCCAACCTAATCTATTCAAAAAGGTTGAGATCTTATATGTCATGTTTCTATGTAATGTGGGTAGTGTGCATCACATGTGCTAATAAGAATTATTGTTTTAATGTCCAATGTAGTTTCTTGTGTAAATTGATTGTAGTGGCATATTAGGTCCAAGTTTTAATGTTGATTTAATATGTTTTATTTATATTTTAAGGTGTTTTCATGACCCTAGGTCATAAAGCTAGGGCTTGGAAATAATTTCATGGGTTTAAAAGTTAAATTTTTAAACCTTAGGACCCCTTTTTGAAGCTTTTTTCATGAGTGACAAAATTCAAAAAATGGATCAAGGCATGGAACTCTCAAGCATGCTTAAAGAAGCCTCACACCAAAAGTGTGAAGGGTTGGGTTGAGAGAGATGGGTGATCAATTATGGAAGCGACACTTGTCACCCTCACAATTGAAGATGAGGAATTAGGGCATTTTTATCAGATTTTTGTTTTTGAAAAAATTTGGCATTAGGATTCATTCATTCATTCTAGTTGGGGCTATCAACCTTGAAGGAAGGGACTTAACCTTGAGGAGGAGGAGCTTGAAAGATATTTTTGTTGGTTTTTTCATCGACCATTGCCAATTTGAGGTCAATCTAGGTTGGCATTGCTATCCTTTGTGATTCTTTTTTAATATGTGTGTGACCATTTTGGTTGTAAATATTTTGTGTGGTATGTTTGTGGTTGTTTTTTCGTGGGTTGCTTGTCATGTAGAAGTGAACCTACCATTGTATGGAGGTTTTCTTCATGTTTTGGGTTGAGTGCGAGAGATGCCCTTAGAAGGGGTTGTTGTAAGGGTATGAGTACCCATGTAAACATGCTTTGATTATGTGAAAATTTCATGTGTTGCATAGTATGGTATGGTGATGTTGGTGTGCAATGGAGTTTGGGTTTGTGGAAGCATGGTTGGGTTATGTTATGAGGAAAATGAGAAGATATGTGGTTGTTTATATACAATTTTCTACTATTATTTCCCTTCTTAGTTGATGTCCCCACTCCCCCTTTAAAGAATCTTGAAGAAGATTCTTGTGTTGTAAATTTTGTTTTCTCAAATTCCTATAATGTATGTGCATTGTGCTGATTTTTTCTACTGTAAATGTTTTTAAAATGTGGAACAGTTGTTGTAGTGTATGTAATGGTTGTAAGTTGTGTAAAACCCTTGTTGCTTTGGTTTTCCCTTAGCTTGGAGGTGGGCCATTTTGGCCTTATGGTTGGAAGGTGAGATCCCACTGGTCATGAAGAAAATTTTGTTATTGTGTGTGCAAAAATTTAACAAAAAGGTCTATTTGTGGAGAGTTTGTTGCTACAAAAACCTATTGTTGTCACCTTTTGTGCTATAGTTGAATATGAATGTAAAAGTAAGTTATGTCTAAATACAATGCTGAAGATGTAAATTTCTAGATACAATTGGCTATCTCTTGTTGTATGTAAGTTTCATTTAAATAAAGTAGTCAGAAAGAGTAATAGAGTAGGGGTTGTAGTAAAATGTCTATGAATTTCATGTGTTTACTTTCTCAAAAGAATATTTTTGTAGTGTTGTTATGTCCAAATATTCTAGATTAATCCATGCATATGAAATTTTTTAATATAGGTATCAAGTAGACTGTAATGTGCTTCTTTAGGAGAAATCTCTATGGGAGCTGTAAGTAACACCTTAAGTAACACATGTAATCAAAATAAGAAGACTAAGTTAATATTTTCTTGTTTCAACTATTTCTACATTGTGTGCATTCAAAGTATAGAAAAAAATAAAATAAAATAATTTTTTAAGTTTCATAGTTGTATTGAGGCTATTCATATTCAAATGGTTAAATGAACATGTAGAAATCAGCAATGAATGTGTATGGCTGAAAACATGTTGCATATTATTGTAAATCAGTTTAATAGTTGAAGTATTACCATGCTACCATTTCAGTATGTAAGCTACTTTCGATGTAAAAAACTACAATGTTGAATGCCATCATATGTTCTGGCTACTATCATCATTGTTAGAGGAAGAATGGAGTATTGTTGGCTTCTATAAGGAATAATGTTGTTTGTTATCTTTCAGAGATAGAGAATATAGAATAAATATTAGGTCTAGGTTTTATACCTGTATATATGAGGAAGTTAGTTTTTAGTTGGGCAGGGGTGATGCATAAAATTTGTAAGTGGAATTATAATCTATGAGTCACATGAAATACTCAGTGAACAATATTATTAAGAAATATTGTAAGATAACATTCGACTTCAATGGAATAGTAGTGGTTAAGAATAACAATATCTTATTTTACCTCAAAAAAATTAACAATGGTTACATTTACATTAATAAAAACAATGGTATTCATCATAAATTTTAGTAGCATTATAAGTTGGGTATCGCATTAATAGTAACATTAGTTCTAGAAGGGTTTCTATTATTAAAGTTAAACCAAAAAGAGTACAAATAAAACTAGTCATGATTAGCGATACTAATATTGAATTAATATAAAATTGATGGGAAAACTAATATGCATTTAACTAAATGGTGACATTAAAATTTAGAGTTAATATTGAAATTAATAGCAATATTAGTATTTAATAAATAGTGATAATGGAATTTAACATTAATATTAATATATATAATTAAATAGTGATACTAATTCTAAACGTCAATGTCAACATTGAAATTTAACACTAATACTGGCATTTAATGGAAAGTGTTATTAATTTAAGAATTAGGGTCCACATTGAAAATGATATCATTTTAATGGTTGCATTAAATAGTGATCTTAATTGTAATGTTAACAATTGGAAAATTAATATCATTATTATTATTTATTGAATAGTAAAAATTAATATCAAAATTTAACGTCAAAATTGATAATGATACCAATATTAGCAATTATTATCTAATGATATTAATTTTAAGGTCAATGACAACATTGATAAGAATATTTAATATTAGTATTCGAAGACAACCTTAGCACAAACCTATTGATGTCAAACATTCTAATGATTGTGAAAACAATATAGCCTTCTTCATCCTCAAAGAAAATAATTATGTTAATCAAATAACAATTGGTATTAATGATAATATATACAATGTTGAAATAAACGTCGATGTGGATGATTAAACTTAACTCCACTACTAACAAATACAAAAACTAATTAACATCTTCATTATCAATATTATTGTGAGTATAGTGAGTTGGAAAAAGTGTATTATTAACACTAAGAATTAGCAATATGACTAACAGTAATATTGCAAGTTGGTGACCTCATTAATATTAATGGGATTTAATGTTATTAGCGTAGCTACATAATAATTTGTTTTGCACTAATATTATTACCTCTCAGTAGTGAAAGGAATTTTAAAGGTGGCAAAATAAACAATTTAGTTAGTGTTATTTTTAAAATTAATGATAATAATAACATCGCATCTAATGTAAAATCCCCCATCTTGGGCACAACACTTTTTTTTTCTATAAACAATGCACACAACTACCAACTTAACCAACCAAACATATTCCATGTAAATTAGAAGTGTCAATTTCAATAGCTTTGCATTCACCTTGGTGGCAACAAAAACCAACACCGCTACTTATATGCTTACACTTAAACCTATGGTAAGGTCACAAGGACAAGGTCTTTCCTAGACCTACAACCTAAGCCTTGAGGGTTTGTGTTAACCCTACCTATGTATCCCCTCATGGGAATCAGGGGTTTTGTAGTTCACTCCACAATGTTAGAGGGAGTTCATTCTCTCCTCTTGCATGAGATCTTTGATCTTTCTTTTAACCCATGATTATTATTTAAGTACATGTAAGCTATCAACTTAATCAATTATAATATAATGATAATAACTTTTCCATCAAGTGTTGGGTCAATACCAAACATTACCAAGCAATAGTGTACAAACATTCACAACATTCACAAGGGGCGTATCATACCATAATCCCAAAGATCATACACAATGTAAGTCATGAGCATACCTCTATATATACAAGATAACTAGCTCATACACATATCACTAGTATAACAGTGACTGGATCATTCACAAATCATATGTATAATGGTGATTAACTCATTTACATCACAAGTACAACAATAATTGTCTCATACACATCACATTTACATTAGTGATTGTCTCCAACATATATCGCAAACACATTATGACAAGCTCTAACATACATGACACATACATAGTGATGAGCTCCATCATACATCTCAAATACACAATAACAAGCTCCAGCATACATCACAAATACATAGTGACGAGCTCCAACATACATCACATACACAGTGGCAGACTCCAACATACTTCACATACACATAGTGACGAGCTCCAACATACATCACTTCCACAATGGTTGATTAATACATCATAATGGCTACACATGTCCATAATGCACCCCAAATAGAAAGAATATTGATGCATTGCACACTACACTGTGGGTCTTAAATCCTTTCTTCTAGTCTTCTACACCATTAGACAAATGGGAATAGCATTTGGTGCATCATATACTACACTACGGGTCTTTCCTCAACCCCACAAGGCTAAGTATATAGTCTAAATACTGGGAAGGGAATTCAGTGCATCCCATACTACACCACAGTTCCATCCACCATCTCAAGGGTTTCCCCAAGTAATGAACCTACCAAACTTGGTGGATTCTAACTTTAATCACCTATAGGCCACCAATGACAAATTTTTCCACCAAAGAAGAAGTAGCTCCTGACATATATCACCTTGTGACATTAGTGATATTATAAGCTATTTTCTTCACAATCCTAGGTAACACTTGGCATTAGTCACTTTTGTGCTTATCAGTGACAACCAATGAAACCTATCAATACATGGTTAGCTTCGGATTACCATTACCTACATGAATGGTTTCCTACCTATGCAACTGCTACGGTCGTATCATAATTAGGGTAGCCTCGTACCTTCACCTCCATGAACCAGGTGAATGTTGACTAATCCCTAGCATTAGCCTAGACGTCAGTCATTAGCATGGTCCAATGGCTACCTATCATTGCTCAAATATCTTGGAGGTTCACTCTTGGGCATGTCATACATAACATGAATCACAATAATAATCAAAAGACACACAGGCCTATGCATAAAGGCCTCTATATATGGAGTTGAATTACATAGACACATAAGAAATACATGGAACCAAAATGAGATGGACTTTACCCAGCATATACATATAATCAGATACCCATTATAAAGTAGTTAAATCCATTACTTCATTTGGTTTAATAGAAGTCTATTATGTATTAAATATAAGATTAAATTCCCTTAACTTGATCATACCCATTTGATACCTATTTTAGCCTCAAATTGAAGCTTATAGAGGAGGAAATGTCAAACCATGTAGGAACAATCCCAACATCTAGGAGTTATCCCCCCTAGACCCTCCCCCTACAGACTTGAGGTCATAGAGGCATCCTTCACCCAAGGAGGTCACCTACATACCCACTTCCAAATGGATCAAACTCACATGTAGTCCTCCTCACCACATCTCTCAAAGGATGCCTACCCATCATTTCCCAATTTAGTGAACTTATTCCATTACACTCTCATCGACATGTGCAAAATTCTCAATTTAAATCACACCATAGATATTATTCCTAACTCAATTCAAGCATCCCCAAACCTCTTATAATTACCTTTCAAGCATATCATGCCACATTTGATACCTCGATGATAATACCACATAGTATATAACATAGGCTTCTATTTAGGCATAGAACGTGATAACATGCTAAATATTGTGGCTTTTATACAATAGTATTTACAAGATTTTTTTAAGGATAATCAATCCCTAAATCTTACTTAAGAAAGTTGGAAACATTTTATCCAATGTATGAAAATGTAAGCCCAATAATAATTTTACTATTAATATTCTTAATCTTCCAATTTCCATTAACACTATGACCAACCTCATATTTTATAATAGCTCAGTTCATGGAGTAGATGATATTTACAGTTTTCACTTATAGCTAAATATTGCATATACTAACATTCTATGATGTTGATCATATCATAATATGTTCTTTTATATATTTACTAAATACAAGAAGCTTGAGGGTTTAAAACTCATACACTAACCTTAGACTTATTGAACAACTTCATTTCATATATCTTTGAAATAAATGATAGTAAATCATTATTTTAATCATTAAAAAAAATGGTATAAGTGTAGTTTTAGTTTTATTAATGAAGTCCTTATCCCTAAATTATTAAGTGATTGTATGCCAAATCTTGTTTCAGGTGTATTATATTCCTAGATCATATTATAAGGTGTTCTTTTCAATAGAGATTTAACCTAGACTTCCTTTCCATATTGTTTCATTTGGAGTCTCAATATATAGTGGTTTAATGAACTCAAGGTAAGATCCTATTTGATCTCCCACCTTGTCTACTCAAAATTCCACACTTGGATATTCTAATAATCCTCCCTTTGCTATAGAAAAAGCCTTGTTTATGATTTCCTAATAATCCCAAATTTAACACATCAACTATTCTAACATTTGAGATCTTGGGAACCCTACAAGATATTATTTACCTCTTGATCTTCATTTTCCCAAATTCTTATAAGGAACTATTTTTATTTTATTTAAAATGTCATTCTATATTGTGACCTAGATATGTATATATTTATGGGCTATGTTACCAAAATTTGCATCATTCTTGCACTTGGTAATAGAATTACATCATAATTAAGAATAATATGATATAATATTCACTTTATGAATTATTCAACCTTTGCACACAACAAATTCACCTTGAATTAATAATTCTAACTACAACAATAAATAATTCCAAATTTCTTATACTTAGTGAACTATTAAAAGATGTCATATTATTTGAAGTTCAATAATAATCATAGTCCTTTTTAAAAAATAAAATATCAACATACATCACAAGTACAACAATAATTCTAACTACAACAATAAATAATTCCAAATTTCTTATACTGGTGATCCCATCGATAAGTGGTTTACAATTTTCAATAACCGGACACTAAAATTATTATTTAACTAAATCTTCACATTCAAAGTACCTATACGCTAAAACCATGAGGAATTTGAAGATGATGCAAACTAGAGTCTCGTCACATTTTGTCTATAGATTCTAAAAAAAAAAATTCAAATTTTGAATTAGATTGAAATTTTTCCATCTCCCACAAAAACTAGCTTTTCATAAAAACAACATTTTCAAAAAAGTGGCTATCAACTACATAATGCATAAATTTTTTTCCATGAAGGATGTACCATAATTTTTTCTTATATTTGTAATCCTCCAATATCTAGTGTTTCCACTTTGGTTAGGGATAAGCATTGAATATTTTCCTTAATCAAGTTTTGAAGTCAAACTAATTACAATTCAAACATAAAATAACATATATAACGATAACTTTTTTTGTATATATCTAAATTCTTTTTTTTCTTCTATTAGATCAAGGACTTCAATATCTAGTGCACTCATAATTTTTAATTTTTTTTTTGATAATCTGCTATTTTTCCACATGTGCAGAACATAGACTTTCATTTTCGATGAGAAACCTATGTTTAATAAAAATCCAAAAAAAAATACATAATAAAACCAAAACATATTAAAATTATATTCGCTGATAGCTCTGCTCGAGGACCACTCCACTCCAGTTGTTGTGAAGATTTCTCCATTTTCATCCTCAACCTAAGCTCCTCATGCCAAAATTCTGTTTTTGTGTCCTCGGTTGGGATGTGAGGATGGGGGTTCGCTCGAACCCCTTTGCTATTCATTTTTTGTTTTTTTGGTGGTAAAAATTAAAAGGGGTTCGGTCGAACCCTAGTTCGATCGAACCCCTAATGGGTCCAATCGAACCAGTAGGTTCATACGAACCCCTAAAATCACTTTTTTTGCTTTGGGGTCATTTTTTGTGAGTTTTCCTTCCTCACTTGAATTATAAACCACTATTGTGGCTTCACCCATACTTAGTTGACTATTAAAAAATGCCATATTATTTGAATTTCAATAATAATCATAGTCCTTTTCAAAAAATAAAATATCAACTCATCCTATAGATTTCCCAATGAAAATTGAAGACCCTACAGCCATAGCTCTATCAAGATGTAGATATGGTATATTATTTTTTTATGATTGATAATAACACAAAGGGGAACTCTATGTTAAGGTTGATAATTATTCTCCACTATCTTCTTTTTGTGATCATGGAGCACTCTATGTATTGCATTGATTTGTTGACATGGAAGAATGCCAGTCAATATTGTTCTATAAATAATGAAGATGGAGTCAATTTGGTCCCTTTCCACAATAATGGAACTACAATAATGTGGGTAGTTGAAATTGGCTTGAGCATGAAAACAAGATAAAACCATGATTTTTGTGTACAATGAATATAGCATAGACATTATAAATATGACCCAACACCCTAAAATATCAATGAAAAATAAACAAGAGCACCAAGGTAAATATTGAAGATGCCAACATTAGAAAATGGGGCAACATTTGACCAAGTCTCTCTAATTTAAGGAAACATAAGAATAATACTAGTGTGGCACAAAAATTTGGTGAGTATAATTGATTTGAGCATATAGTGAAGCATAGAAAAATAAAGGTCAGCCTCCAAAAAATAAATATCCACTAGCCATGCTTTAAATGATAGGAAACTATTCTAAATGTTGTTTCCTAATTAGGAGGTTATTGAAACAATTCCAAAGATATCTAATAAAATAAGTATGAAAATGAAAGAAAATATTGGCCTGTCACAAGCTACCCAGCACTTCTCAGATGCCCTCCCGCTCTCTTTTCCTTTGCAGGAAGGGAGGATGTCGGCAATGTCTGTGGAATTTGGATAATTTACACTTCCCAATTGTGTTTTCTCCAGCAATTTAAAGGAATTTTAACAAATATATTTTGTGCATATTTTGCATCCTTACCCCACTCTCACTCAAACCATTCTGCTCATTCTCCTCCCACTCTCCTATGGAAAATTCAATCAACCTCCTTAACCCCTACATTCTCTCTTTCCCTCATGTCTTCAACATTGACCTCTCCTCTTTTTACCTCTCTCCACCTATTCTCTTTCTCTCCCATCAGCTTCCTTCTCCTCGCATTTCTCTGTTAACTTCTCTTTTGCACATGATTTTGTTATTTCTCAATCTATTTTCCCTCTATACCTTCCACTCTATGTCTCCTCTACATCTCTGTCTCACCTCCTTTCTTTCTACGATTGTTTTCTCCTTACTTCTCCCCTTACTCCCTCTCTCTACATTTTTTTTTAATTTGCATGTAATCTATCAAGGAAGGGTCACAAGGGTTTTTTTTGGCTAACGAGCCTCCTTTTCCCCCACATGACCTACCACTTATGTGCCAAGTAGAGGGTTGTCATGCCATATTAATGGCATGGAAACCCCTTTTCCATCTCTTATGCCATCCTTACTAATTTAAGATGTCTCCAACCATAAAAGGGATAGATGACTACATAAATGGAATTCTTATCCTTGTTGGTACCCTAACTAAAAAAAAAATCATTTGTTTTTTTGACCAAGTAAGGTCCACATGAAAAAGGTCCTTGTTGATGAGGATGTGATAGCTAAATCCTATAATACATAAATAATACCAATATGTGAGTATAGAGAAATAATACTAGATGTGACCTTTTAGATTCAATATGGTTATAATATTAAACCTAGTGTGTGTGCCAACCCAGATGAATCCTCTCTTCTACACTTCAACAAGGGTGACGTGTCAACTATGTGGTTCCTTGATCAACCCTGCTCGATGTGCATAGTTAATTTGTTAAGTGTGAATGTGGACAACAAAGTGTAAAGTTTTTGTGTGATACCAAAAAAAAAA
This sequence comes from Sequoia sempervirens, assembly GCA_007258455.2. Classification (NCBI taxonomy): domain Eukaryota; kingdom Viridiplantae; phylum Streptophyta; class Pinopsida; order Cupressales; family Cupressaceae; genus Sequoia; species Sequoia sempervirens. Next base: position 27,050 of record VDFB02056133.1, read on the forward strand.
ATCATTAGGTTGTGCTATTGTCCTCATGGTTATATTGGTTCTATTTTAAGGCATGACAACATAATCGAAAACTGTTTCTAGCATTTTAGTGAGTTGAGAATAACAGCATTATAGTTTCTGAGAATAGGCCTTGTAGTTAAAGAATGGTGTTTATAATTTGAAGGTCCAAATCACACTGAGCATTATGAAATATGTAATATAGATAAATTCTCATTGTTTTCAAGATAGGAGTGTTCTTTAGAATACAAAACAACAATTATAGATAGTCTTTAGGATATATGTGAGCAACATCTAGATTCAATATCATTTTTTACAAGTTGTCAAGGATCAGGTGCAAGTTTGTGAGTTTTGTTGTCTGTATTGGAGATTACAATCAAAGACAATGCACTAATCTAAAGAAAAAAAACTTTCTAACAAAGATAAATGTATTTAAACCTATGTAAAATGTATAAGTGGAAATTCAATGCAAAATTCTTCCATTTCAAGAAAAATTTGCAAAAGCTTAATGTCATAGTGATCTCCCAAATCAGAGTTATAGCACTTGATTTTTCTAAGTATTCTTGTAGCCCTAAGCCATTTGCAAGAAACCAAGGAACATTGCATGACTTGTTTCAATGTTAGTCTTGGAAAGATATGAAACTAGATCAAGTCTTCTGAAAGCTCCATTATATTTAAATGATGGAGCTACAGTATCCAAATATAGATAGTATTTTTTCTAATAAATTGTAGCGAGGAAGAGATGCATAAAATTCTTAGCAAGGGTTAAACTTAGCGCTTTTTTCTATTTAGCATTGACATATGCAGGCATACTTGTCATTGTGCATATAAATTTCACTTTTTGATGTCTTTGAACTATCATAATTAATTATAGAAATCATGTTAATCAATAATTAATAATCGGTAAGGTTCTAACATCGCAAAATATAATATGTTTGGGCACATTATCCATTATAGAAATGGATTTTTCATTCAGTGTGCATCATGCATACATGTTTCCCCTTGATTAGATTGAAAACTTTATTGATGTATTATGTGTGTTGTTTATTGTGATAGCATATATTTATTTATTAGTCATAATTAGTATTTCTCTTTATTTACTGTCAAAAATCTTGAGTTACAAAACTTTGTGTAGTGTAAAATGCATTTTAGCGACAACTGACAGCTTGTGCTATAGATTAGACCGTACGTAAAGTATTGATGGTTTTTTAGGCTTGATTGGTGGAAATGTTGGAATCATTGTTGTGTGTGTCAATGGTGTATTCAACTATTTTGTTGGAAGAAAATAAATATTTCCTAATATACAAAGGCTATGTTTCTTATTTTTAATTGTGATACAGTATGATTATATAAGTATGACAAATATAGTTTTTGATAAAGCTTGACTGTATTGAACAAGAAAATGTTTTGTAATTACAATTTTTGTATAGCTTACAAATATCCTTTTTTACAAAGAATGGAAGAACATGTTTCATAAAAATGAAAAGTATAGCTATGTTGTATGCTAAAAAAAGTGTCATGTAACGTAGTGTTATACAGAAATAAAGTATAGTTTACAATATAGTTATCTATTCAAACAAAACATAGTTTACAAAATTAGTTATTTTGATTTTTGGGTAATACATAGCTCAATAGACTATATTTGGTAGAGAAAACTTATAGGCCAGACTCGTGTAGTCTTAGTATGCTATTAAAAAATTAGAGGTTTGTGTCATAGTCATCAAATGTTCTAAAATTCATTGTGTAGATTAACATTGACTATTCTCAAAAAGGGAGAATTTTTTAGAATGTAGTATAGTAATAGCATATTGTTTGCAAAGTTTTTGTTGATAGCATCAATTTTTAGTATGAACTTTTCCAATTTTTGAAATGAGAGGACCAACTATGGAAATTCCATTATATGTATTGAAAATTGAAGTCAAGAAAAGGAAACAAATATTGATAAAGAAACTGATTCCAAAAAGAAGAAAGTTATTGGTGTAGTCATGTTAGAAGGGTCCTCAAAGAGAATAGTCTGGACCATGTAGAAAGATTTACACAATATAATCCACATGCAATATGGAGGAAAATAAATATTCAAACACTCATATTACTACAAATTTCAGTTACAATCAACCAGCAACATCTGGTTTCACAGATTGGGCTCACAGGCCTGGTACAACATGCTCGAAATACAGTCTTCCTATATGCTCCTTAATATGAGCTGAAATCTTACATATCAAGTCCAATATCCATCCCCTAACTATCATAATAATTTGTTACAATGATTTATATCACATCTGGAGATCTAGAATCCTCTGTGTCAACCAAAGATCATTGCAATCTCCAATGAAGGAAATGTAACATGTACGTGAAATAGGTCAGCCTTAAATTTGAATTTCTCCTTGGTAGGTGCATAGGATGAAGTGTGGACAAAAATTAAGGTTGGGGATACTCCATGAAACAATTCAAAACACATCACAAGGATCTGCAAGTTACGGGTAGGATCCTCAAGAAACAAAACTAGTCGTTAGGCCTGAAATTGCTCTAATGCTTTGTTCTAGAAACTGTTGCTTAATCTGAAAGCCATAACTTACTGAAAAAAGATCCAATCATTATGAAGTCTTGGAATAAGGGAAAAAAAACATTTCCATGATGAAAACATAGATCCACAAGGTCCGGTGAGCAAAATATGATGAAATGTTGAATCTACCAACTTGAACTGAACAAGAACAAAACTAAAAGGAAAATATTTTTGGTTGATGTAGGATTGCAAAGAACCAAGGATGCTCCTATATCAAGCATCCAAGGTTAGTTTAAAAGTTAGTCCCTCACTTTGTTGGGGCTAAACGAAAACCAATATGGTCTACCTTATTCTGATAAATCCAAGAAAAATCCTCCATTGGTCTGCCTTTCCACTTCACAATATATTCTTTGTATTGTCTTCCACATGTTTTCCTCCTATCTCTGATATCCAAAATCTCTTCTATCTCATCTGATTATTGTTTAGGAGACTGTTTCTCCAATTTTTCTTTACTGTCTTCATTGAATTTTGCTTCATGATACTGATGTAGATCTACAATGTTGAATATAGGTGATATACCCATGCCATCTGATAACTATACTTCATATGCATTTCCTGAATCAATTTTTTTCAAAATCTTATAGGGCCCAAAATTCCTCATCTTGAGCTTATTGTATGTGCCAACTGGAAATCTTTCCTTCCTCAAATACACCATCACTTCATCTCCAACTTTGAACTCTTTATGTCTCCTCTTTTCATTTTCTCGCTCCTTATACTTCTGGTTCATATCTTCCAATTGTTGCTTTGCTTGACTATGCACTTTCTTCATATGTTCTACAAATTCATTTTCTTTTGCACTCCTTTTATCTTCCTTACTCGTGTCTCACAACTTTTATATACCTCTAGGATGAACTTCAATAACAATCTCAAAAGTTGTCTTTCTGATACCCCTATTCACTGAATTATTGTAAGCAAACTTTGTTAGTGCAAGGACTAAATTCCAACTTCTGATCTTCTCCCCAACCAAACATCTCAGTAAATTCCCCAAACTCCTATTTACTACCTTTTTCTATCCATCAGTCTATGGGTGAAAAGTAGAACTGAACTTTAAATATGTCTTTAACTTCTTCCAAAGTGTCCTCCAAAAGTAACCAACAAACTTTTTATCTTTGTCTGAAACAATACTCCTAGGTAATCCATGCAATCTGACAACTTCCATGAAACAAAATTCTACTACATGTACTACATATGTTGTCTTATTACAAGGTATGAAATGTGCCATTTTAGAAAATCTATCCACCACCATAAATATTGAATCATTACCTCTCTATGTCTTCAGCAAGCCAAGTATGAAATCCATGTTGATATCCTCCCAAGGTCTCTCTAGAACTGTCAAAGGCTTATACAATCCAACATTCTGACTACTCCCTTTTGCATCTTGACAAACTCTACAACTATGCACAAATTTCCTAACATCCTTATGAATCTACGGCCAAAAGTAATTCTCACTTACCAATGCTACTGTCTTATCAATTCCAAAGTGTCCCACCAATCATCCACTATATTTTTCTTTCACCAAGCTATCCCTCATTTAACTTCGGGGTATACACAATTGATTCCCTCTTAATAATATATCCTCCTTAATGAAATAATCCAACCACTAACTCCTATCCTCCAAGGCTGGTTCTTTACAAGCTTTCCAAGGTTCTACAAAATCTAGATCTTCCTCATGCAATTTCTTCAATTCGTCATATCCTAATGCCTCCACTCTCATCTCTACCAGTAATTTCTTCTTCTACTCATAGCATCAGCAACTCTATTTGACTTTCCACTCCTATGTTTCAAAACAAAAGTATAACTCTGCAAGAATTCCACCCATCTCATGTGTCTCTGATTCAACTTACCTTGACTGTTCAAATATTGCAATGCCTAATGATTTGTGTACAACAAAAACTCCTTAGGCAACAAGTAATGTATCCACTTCTTCAAGGCTTGAACTATGGCATAAAACTCTTGGTCATACACTGAATTCATTCTCTTAGCATCATTCAATTTCTCACTAAAATAAGCTACCGGTCTTCCTTCTTGACTTAATACTACTCCAATTGCATTTCCACTTCCATCACAGTCTACTTGAAATACCTTACTAAATTCTGGTAAAGCCAACACAGATTGCTCAGTCACCTTCTATTTCAACAACCCAAAACTCTTATCTTCTCTATATTTCCACCTAAAATCTTTCTTATCCCCTCTCATTCTCTGTCATAGGACTGCAAATATAACTAAAATTCCTAATGAACTTCTAGTAGAAACTAGCCAATCCATAAAATGATCTTACCTCTCCAATGCTTTTTGTTGTAGGCCATTCAACAATTGCTCGTACCTTCTCAAGATCCATCTTCAATCCATTCGTAAATATCACAAATCCCAAATATACCAATTCTTCCTTCATGAAACTACACTTCTTAATGTTTATCAGCAACTACTCTTCTCTCAACCTCTGCAAAACTTGTCTTATATGAAAAAAATGTTATTCTCTAGTCTTACTGAAAATAAAGATGCCATCCAAATAGAGAATCACAAACTTACCCAATAATTTCTTCAATACCCCATTCATTAGCCTCATGAAAGTACTCGGTGCATTAGTTAGTCCAAAAGGCATCACCAACCACTCATACAATCCTTCATTTGTCTTGAATGTTGTCTTCCACTCATCCCCTTCTCTAGTTCTAATTTGATGATATCCATTCTTCAAATCTATCTTTGTAAAGTATTTAGCTCCACTCAAACAATCCATAATGTCATCCATCCAGGGCAAAGTAAATATATACATCACTATGATTTTTTTTATGTTTCTAGAGTCTGTACACATCCTCCATTCTCCATCCCTCTTAGGTGCTAGCACAATAGGTACTACACAAGGACTTAAGCTTTCTCTAATCAAACCCTTCCTCAACAACTCTTGCACTTGTCTATTCAACTCTTCATTCTCTACCAGTGTCATCCGGTGTGCTGCTTTATTAGGTAGACTAGCTCCAAGAATCAGATCCATGCAATGACTAATACTCCTCACAAGTGGCAATCCATCAAGTACATTATCTAAAATTATATCTTCATATTCTTCCAGCAACTCCTTTATCTCCTCTGGTTGTTCTTCTACATGCTTTGATTCTTAAGCCTTCTTAGGAACCAAGGCATAGCATATGTTCTCATGTCTTAGTCCATCTATAAATCTCCTTCCATCAACCAAACAAATTCTAGCATTCGTACAAACCTCAACTTTAGGAACATCCTCCAGTGGCAACAAAGTCTACTTCATCCCATTAGCAACAATGGTATGTGTGTTCTTCTTTCCATTATGAATATCCTATCTATCATACTTCTAAGGCCTTCCCAACAAAACATGGCATACATCCATAGGCATGATATACTTCATCATGATAATTTCCTATCTTCAATTTCACCAAACACTGTTCACTTACCAATATCTTATGCTCATTTTGAATCCATTCTATTTGATAGGGATTTGGGTGTTTCAATCCTTCGAACTTCAATTTGGTCACCATTTCTTCAAAAACCAAGTTCTTGGAGCTTCCACTATCAACAATAACTTTGCAATATTTACCAGCTACCTTGCATCTGGTCTGAAATAAATTATTTCTCTACAACGGTTCCTGCTCCATCTCACTTTGACACAATACTCTTTTGTTCACCAACACTTCTCCCTCTTCTAGTTTATTAGATGATTCGGCATGATCCTCCTCGGCAAAGGTTGTTCTTCTACTATTCTTTGTCTTTCTGCTTATCTCTCCCTGGTTACATTCAAATGATCTATGTCCTTCTTCACCACACTTAAAACAAGTTCCCCTGAATACTCTTTTCTCCTATCCTCTTTTCTCTAGTAACCACCATATCCTCCTCTCCAGTAAGACTTTCCATCATCTCTACAGTATAAATGATCATTCTTATTGACTTTCTTATCTTTATTTTGATCTAAAAAAGATCCTCTTCCTCCTTTGGTAAAATTTCTTCCTCTCTGAAATCTTCCACCTCTTCCTCTTTGTCTCTACTCATGTCTTTTATTCAGCTTCTCTTTTTCTTTTAGAGCACATTGATATGTCTCTTCCACACTTAGCAACTTGATCAAACTGATCTCATCCTATATATATGGCTTCAATCCATTCACATATCTGGCTAATTGCTCGATCTCATCCTCTAAATGTCTAAATCTGATATTCAACTTGTAGAACTCCTCAGTATACTCTATCACACTTGACTCCTTCTGCTTCAAATTCTACAACTTCTGGAACAAACTGATCTACTAGTTTGCGGGCATAAAATTCATCTTTAACTTATTCACCATCTGACTCCATGATTTTATCTTCTCCTTTCCTCTTATTTTCCTATCTCTCTGCAAATGTTCCCACCAAAGGGATGCATGTCCTTTCAACTTTGTACAAGCAAATTTCACCTTTTTTTCTTGGGCGATACCTTCAAAATAAAAATACTTCTCCATCTTCATTATCTAATCAAGCAATTCATCTGAATCTAACTTACCACTATAATCCAGTGGATTGAAATGTGGCTTAGTATTTACTCTAGTTAGGGCTCTTATGAACCTCTCTTCTTCCTGATCAAGGCTAGGTTGATTTTCTCTTTCCCCCTCTTCATGTTCTTCTACCTCTTCATCACTCACATCATCAATTGGTCGACCTCTCCTCTAGGCTGTTTCGACTGATTCTAATCTAGTATAATTTCCTCTCAACATCTCCATTATAGCTGGGTCAGATCCTTAGTCTACCACCCCACAAAAAATCTTCAACAAGACTTTGCAAACTCTGACGATCTCTCACGGAATGAATCTCACTCTGATGACAATTTGGTACAATCACGGTAGGAGGGTCCTCAAAGAGAACAATTTAGACCATGTAGCAAGAGTTACACAATAGAAGCCACATGGAATATGGAGGAAAATGTAGATTCAAACATTCATATTACCAAAAATCTCAGTTACAATCAGTCAACAACATCTGGTTTCATAGAATGGGCTCACAGGCCTAGTAGAACATGCTTGAAATACAGTCTTCCTATATGCTCCTTAATACAAGCTAAAATCCTACATATCAAGTCCAATATTCATCCCCTAACTATCCTAATGATCTATTACAATGATTTATATCACATTTGGAGATCTAGAATCCTCCGCGTCGGCCAAAGATCATTACAATCTCTGATGAAGGAAACGTAACGTGTGCGTGAAATAGGTTGGCCCTAAAATTGAATTTCTCCTTAGAAGGTGCATAGGATGAAGTGTGGACCAAAATTAAGGTCAGGGAAAATCCATAGAATAATTCAGAACACACTGCAAGGATCCACAAGTTACAAGTAGGATCCTCAAGAGACAAAACTAGTTGTTAGGCTCAAAACTGCTCTAATGCTTTGTTCTAAAAACTGTCACTTAATCCAGAAGTGATAACTTTCCAAAAAAAATCCAATCATTTTGACATCTTGGAATAAGGGAAAATGAACATTTCCATGATGAAAACATAGATCCACAAGGTTTGGTGAGAAAAATATGATGAAATGTTGAATCTGCCTACTTGAACTGAACAAGAACTAAACAAGAACAAAACTGAAATGAAAGTATTTTTAGTTGATGCAGGATTGCAAAGAACCAAGGATGCTCCTGCATCAGTTATTGACATGTGTAAAAGGTTCTAGTGGAAAATTGGTGTACAATTCTTTCATTTTCCCAGAAATCCTTGTAAAATTTTGATGTCATTCTTATGTACTAAATCTGAGCTATAGAAATTGATTTTTTTAATGATTTGGTTGTTGCAAAGCACTTGCAAGAAACAAGAGAAAACTGAATAACTTATTTTAGAGTAATTCTTGTAAAAATATGAAATAAAATGAGCTCTTCTAGAAGGTCCATGAATTTTGTGTCAGAATCTTGTACACATGCAAACTTGAACAGATGTATAGAAACAAGATGTTGTAATAGGAATTTATAATAATAGTGTTTGCTTCATTGTATTTATTATTTAGGGATGCACTTTCAATGGGAAATAAATATTAATTAATTGAAAGGCTAAAATTATTGGTTTAATTATGTAGATTATAAGTACATAAGCTATAGCAGAAACAACTAAATTTAGGTACTTTTCCATGGACATAAGTGGAGCTTTTAGTGACTAGAATAATAGACATAGTTGTAGAGAAGAAAATTGATTATGAATAGGTGACAGAATGACATGCACCCTGATTAATATTATTGTCGTAGAAAGTTTTTATCTTTTTGAATAAGTGTATAGCAAGCCATCCTAAAATTGAAGAAGGAAAGTGGGCATTGGCCTGAGGTGTAATTAACTAAAGAATGACAAAGTGATCAAACTAATATATCAAATTGTACCACCTGTACAATATGATGTAGATGTGTTTGGTTTATGATAATAAATTTTGTGCATTTGTTGTCACTATATTGGGTAGTTTTCATATGCTTACATCTTAATTTATTGTTGCATTGCACACGACTGATACGTTTTTGAAGCATATTTTAATTGATCTTATAAATAACCACTAATTATATTATGATACAATTAATATAGTTTATTCACTTCTTTCGATAAAATAATAATAATTCAATTAATATAGTGATATATTATATATTCTATTTATATAGTGATATGTTATAATAATCTATTATGATTTTTTAAAGAGTTGATATATTTATTTAAATTTTTGTCAACTAAAATACACAATGCATTATTACTAGAATTACGAGTACTAATTTTGCTTGCAGTTAAGGTTATGCTTATAATAATTATTATAAATATATCTTAATAGAATCCAATTATTAATTTTGATATTTATAATTTAAATAAAATTGAAATAATTTTGTGTTATATTTTGGTCTGTAAAGGTAACCGATGATTCAAAAAAAAAATTGATCATGAAAGGACTAGAACAAAAAAATCTACAACTTTTTTGGTATCCATTATGTTGCATAGAAGGTTGTCATTGCACCAAAAGATTGACCTATTAATACCCAATACACTCACCAGAGTTAATGAATCCATGGAGGTAGTTAAGCCATGTCACAAACCCAAGCATTACATTGCATAGCACAAGGAGGAAAATGGAACACACCTTGCAACAATCCCCCTAGCATAAGCAAGGGGTTTGGACCCATGACCTAGGCTCTAATACCAATTTTTGCATAGACGATTGTCATTGCACCAAAATATCAACCTATTAATGTCTGATATAACTTTCAGAGTTAATGAATCCATGGGAGGTGGTTAAGCCATGTCACAAACCCAAGCATTTCACTACATAGCACAAGGATACCAAGGGTGCACACCTTGCAACACATTATCCATGAGCTTTGGCACAAAAAACAAGGAATAGTTAGAATAGTATTACAAAATCTAGTTCTTTTAGTCAAGCACCTTTGAACTTTCATAGCTACGCATAGATTGCAAATTTACACAAAAAACCATTGATGATTGGATTATAGTGGTTTTGGTTGTAATACACAGAGATGAGTATCGAAAAGCAAAAAACAAAAGTTGAGAATGATGGTTGCTTTTTAGCTACTCAATTTCATAATAGAACTCGTCAAAATTCAGTACTTGCATAAAACATTCCAATCACAAAATATTATCATCATCCTCAATACCCACCCACTACCTAAGAAAATATTTTCCCAAGGTTTCCCATTGATAATGTCGTGCCAATTCCTCTATATCCAAGCACTACTAAATTTGGCTCCATTTTCTTATGAACGTTCGTCAGCTTTTCGACAAATATTTGTTGGAAAAGCGATGAAATGACGAAAACAATTTCGTCTCTATTTTTTTGTTGAAATTCTGACGACGCGTTAAACGTTGAAATAACGACACAGATTCATCATTCATCGACATCATAAAATGACTCGGATGTTCATCAGAATCTCGACGAAAACTTCATGTATCCACTAACGAATTACAACCAAAATGTAATTGCAATGGCTCTTTTAAAGTGTCAAAACAACAATAGAAGTTTGTCGCCATTTCGACGAAATGGGAAAGGAGTTACAATGAAGACTTCGTCGTAGCAAGCAACTTCGTCGGACCTTTTATGTGATTCGTCAATGGAGTTCATTGAAATTGTGACAAAATGGGCAAGGAGTTACAGCGAAGCCTTCTTCACAACTAAGCAACTTCATCGGACCTTTTTTGTGATTTGTCAGTGTCCTTCGTCAAAATTGCGATGAAAGTGGCAAGGTGTTATGACAAAGCCTTCATCAGACCTTTTATGTGATTCGTCGGTGGACTTCATCGAAATTGCGACGAATCAGGCAAGGAGTTACAACGAAGCCTTCATCACAGCTATAGCAACTTCATCAAACCTTTCCGGTGATTCGTTAGTGGGTTTCATCGAAATTGCGACAAAATAATGTGATTTTAAAAAAAAAAATTCATTGAAATGTACCATCACGAAGACTCTTGGAGATGACCATCGAATCCAACCCATCAGTGAGAAAACAATCATCGGCACAGGATAGAAAACTCACTTCGATAGTCCATGTCTTGCCGATGACTTCCATCAGCAAGACAGATCCAATGTCACACTGATCTGACCTCTTTAGGAGTTTTGAACATTGTTTGTTATTAGCAAGACATTCTGAGGGTCTTGCCGATTAAACAAGTGTCTAAGAGCAAGTAAACAAATGGAACCTATTAATTTTCTTATTTTGGGTTCTTTAAATCATAGAATAGATACCAAGTCAAATAATATGAAAAAGACTTACTTCCATACAAATTAAATGATTATTCTCACAATGGAAATTGTCTAATTACAACAATTCCATGAAAGGTTATCCATGCTTCATAAGAGACGACTGATCATACATACAAACTATAAGATGCATAGAAAAATCATTACACTTGAGAACAACCAATGGCTAACAAGGGAAGGAGTTAAGAAACAACTCTACCTATCATCACAGTTCTATTGTTCCCCCCGAGAGAATCCTACAAAGACAAGTTTACAATACCAAGTCAAATAATATGAAAAATACTTACTTCCATACAAATTAAATGATTATTCTCACAATGGAAATTGTCTAATTACAACAACAATTCCATGAAAGGTTATCCATGCTTCATAAGAGATGACTGATCATACATACAAACTACAAGATGCATAGAAAAAGCATTACACTTGAGAACAACCAAGGGATAACAAGGGAAGGAGTTAAGAAACATCTGGATTGAAGAGAAAATGTGTAGGGAAAGTGTTGAGTAGTGTCAAGAGAACAGAGCTTGTAGAACATATTCTTGACCTAATCAAGCTCTTGAACAACTTAAACAAAATTAAAATACTAACACATACATGAGACATGTAATGAACTTCCAATATCTGCTATCTTTTTCTTTATTTTGGTATTGAAAATAGTTTAAGGTCCATTACATATCATGAAAATTCCTATCCGGCATTAGGATCAGTACAACATCAAAGCATTTCCATAACAAGAAATATACCGTATCAGTACTTTACACAACAAGAAAGAAACAAAAAAGCACTAGTTGTTTTCAAAACCAGGATAGACAATACAAATTGATGTTAACAACACCACAGGTTGCTTCTATTCAAATCAGCATAAACAATACATAGTGTTGATTACATTTTCCTTATTGTTGACTTCTTCAATATCAAGGTTCGCCATTATTTCTCCTTGGGGGTCCAACTACTAGGGGCTGCACTGTCTTTCTAGGCTTGCAGCTTCATCAATTCCTCTCTGGAGCTCATCAAATGTCTGTTGGAACAGAATGGTATCTTCCAAGCTCAACCTACAAGCGGGTCCACTTCTCAGATCCTCTCTAGTATTGTTAGCAGCACCTTCAATTATTGACTTCAAGAAATTCTCCATTGAGATCTCCACAAGAGTTGAAACCTGCAAAGCAACAGAGTAGAAAGTGAGTCTCTTGCAAGACTTAGTAAGTACCCTCTTGATACCCTTAAATTTATCATCATTTCTCACCTTCCACAAATGCCACATGATCTCATTGGATAAGAAATACCAAAATAGCTTACAATCAAACTTGAGCTTGAAATTACAAAACAGAATATCATGCCAATTAATTTTACCATTGTTATTCTAGACCTTCAGCTTATGGAAAAATAAGTACCAAATTTCCTGAGCATAAAAACATTCAAAAAGAATATGTTTGATAGTTTCTAGAGTCCTACAGATACTGCAGATTTCAACACTTTCATGGTTAGATTTATAGGGATCTATCTTTTTCATTAATGTAGAGGTAGGTAAAGGAGAAATAATTATAATTGTAACACTATTCATAGCCCAATAAATTATGTTCATAATTTTTGTTCAATGGACCTCAATTTTATCATTATACTACCCATCTAATACCATATTTTAATCCAGGGTTCAACTTTCTCATATCTAAAGAAGCACCTTCAATTAACCATTTAAAGTACTATAAAATAAGGTAAGACTTTTACTTGAGAAAGATTGGGTACACTTGTAGGATTAAAGTTCTCACAATCATCAGGATTTATTGGTACATAGGCACAACCTACAACATATAAAGTAATGGATGACTACAAGTTAGTGAAATGGTCCTTAATATGTGAGTGGTTTGCAAATTGATTGGTAGAAAATAAGGTTACAAACAGATCTACATGAAAAATTATGAGGAAAATCTACTGTAATCATCAAAATAGATGAAAAGTGCAAAGGAAAGAGTCAAGCTACATCTCTAGAGCCTAAAAAAAGCACATGCAAGAAACATAAAAAAAAGAACAAAACGGTGCCTTCAGCAAGTGATTCATATGCTTTCACACCTGACACGGGACATTAAGAATATTTTAGTCTTCCTCTTTGAAATTAACTACTTATAGAATAAACCCAGAAACCAATATTATATACATCCATGTCTAGCCGAGGGTAGGTATAAGAGAAAAAAAATTCTTCAATGCAATGTCGAAAAATATCAATGTGTGTGTAGGTTTGTATTACTCAAAATATCATTTCACTGCCTAAGGAAAAATACCAAAGTGATGTTTTTAATTTCAATCTTCACATAGGCTCCCTTATTGCTACACATGCATATACAAGCATTATTCGAGCTCTAAACTATTCAAATATTAAGGATTTAATTAGCTATAAGATGGAAAGTTGTTTTTTAGACATAATCCATCATCTTTTACATATCTTTATTCACTCCTAGCGCTTCAGATAAATTTGTGTAAATGAGACAGAAATGTGAATTTTTTATGACAAAGAAAAATCTTAAAAGGAGGGGGAAGAGAGAAAAGGGTAGGGGACAAGAGAATGCTTGAATGTATAGCAAAGTATAACATTTTGATCATTATAACAATGAAATGAATCTTAAATTTGAAGCATTAATATCATTTACAACATTTATGATCAAGAATGAATGTAAGTAGAGAAAATTTTGCATACCTGTAGATGGTACAAAATTTCATGGTTAATTAGAAGCCTCCCATCAACAACAAGATCCAAATATCCATGTATCTATTTCAATCGAGCCTCTAAACCCTTCAAAGCTGTCAATTTTTCCACTAACCTGATATGCACAAAAGTCAAATTTTAGAGTTATGTCACCATTAAAAATAGAAGAAACAGAGCTTTAAAACCAAATCCACACACAACACAATGTGATATTCATAGAAATCCATACAAACAAACTAAACTCAGAACATTGGAATAGAAACAACTTCAAATTATGATGCAGAGCATGGATTCAGCGTATAAAGAATCATTTTACTGCCACCATAGTGAAAAGTTAGCACTTTCTTTCATCTTTGCATATTGGTTTGATGCTTCAAACGATGCATTTCTTATATTGAAAAGTGCATTACTTTATTGATATTCTCTTTATTTCAAGAATAGTTTAATATTCTCTACTTAACAGGGCCAACCACGTGATGGTGGAAGCTCATTTGGCCCTTCCCACCCCCCTCACATCACTCTCAATTCTCCATACCCAATCATATAACATTAATCATTCATTCATCCATTAATAGCATATAACATTCATTCATTCATCTATTAATAACATATAACATTCATTCATTAATATATAACATTCATTAATTAACATATTCACATTCATTCATTAACATATAATATTCATTCTTTCAGTTTTTACATATTATCAAAAATATGGTTGTCATGATATAATTACAATCACTTTTTTTTGTTTCTTTTTTAAAACTAAAAAAATCTAAAGTGGAGTATCATTTTCTAAATCATATGTCCCCCCTTTAGTTGTTTTCCCCTCTGCTTGTGATCTTAATGTATGCCTAGTCGTCTGCTCACGACGTGGATGCCGCTGCAAGGGGGGGTCTGCTACAATAACAAAGAAATGTTAAACTGATATGTTTTATTATTATTGTTACAAGTATTTCATTAATTAAAAGAACATTAGAGTGGTTCTCTTTACCTGATGGGTCCACATCATGTTCCTGAACTTCTGATAGACTCATGCTCAACATGTTGAACACCCTCTAAGTCTTGATATACAATTGAAACACGAAAGGTTACATTAATTAATACACCAATTGAAATTAAATATGTTTAAAATAACATGATATTGGTCCTATTTACCTAATGGGGCCACATCATGTTCCTAATCATGCTCAACACGTTGTTCACGCTCTACATGCTCTAAAGTTGAAACATGAAAGGTTACATTAATTAATACACCAATTGTAATTAAATATGTTTAAAAAATTTAGAGTGGTCCTCTTTACCTGATGGGGCCACATCATGTTCCTGATCTTCTCTAGCCTGATCATGCTCAACATGTTGATCATGCTCTACATGCTCTAAAGTACCAGGATGCACACCATGACCTTCATCTGTAGGTTGTGTTCCACCCTCACCAAGTTGCATTCCAATGTCATGCAGTATTATCATTGCTTGAATGTTTAAAAAAAAATAGTATGTAATTAATATTTTAGTGGTGGAGGGTCTGCAAGGATCATCATGAAAAAAAATAGGCCCTTAAGTGGCAAAAAAATTAGAAAAAATCAGAGTTAGGCAACTTGACATAAAAATTTGAATAAGTTATCTATATTATTTCAAAAATATGTAAGAATAGAATATGTAGAAAATTGAATGTAATTTCTAAACTACTAGGTTTATTTTAAAAAAAGAAAAATCTATTTGGTGAAAATTTGAAATTTCAATTGAGTAGTACTTAAATTTCAGGGAAAAAATAAGCAGTAGGTGTCTATCTGACCACCCTAACCACAATAAAATGATAATATTTTTTTATAATATTTTAGATACAAGTAGAAGACTCATGTCCGATGTGATGCATATTTCTTTGTAATTTTTTCTAAGTAAAATAATTAATTATGAATTTTTTATTACAACTTTTTAAAACTCATATGTCTAACCACCTTAACTTGGTCAAAACTTCATGAAATTTAATTTTTCTTTTTAACCCTATAGTATGTGAAGCATAGAATGTGACACATATTTTAGATTCAAAAATGTGATACCATTTGAAAGTTATAGATGTTTTTCAATCAGCCTATTGATTAAGACTTTAGTCGTAATTTAATAGAAAAAATAAATAATAATTATTTATTAAATTCAAATTAAAGCATAATTTATATTGGTGGAAAGTTGAGAATCTCCTCTAAAACCTCTTTTTGTTTCATCAATTTTGGGCAGAAAAAAGTCATCAGCCACATACCCTACAAATACCCATAATATTGCCACTTTTTGGCCCACTCATGATCTTGCATATACTCGAAATTAATATTAAATAGATTGCACAAGATTCACTCTTAAATAAACTTCTTCATTGAGTTTATTTACCATGTGTCAGATTTAGTGGAAGGTTGTGGCTTCTCCTACCAAGACTCTTAGGCATTCACACGGCTTTACTAGCCTTGCTGGAAGGCAATCTTCGTCCTCTTCTGTGGGAACTCTATTGAATTTAGAGCCCTACATTTTTGCATAAGATCATGAATTTTCCTTCTATGGTGTGATAAAACCAAAATTGTTTTCAATTTATTATAATTTGGATGCAATATTTCATTTATTGATACTTACAATTCGTGCAGCTAATTTCATATAACCACCAGAGCCAACTTTGTGTTGCCCGTGCTTTTCTAGTCTTGCCTTTGTTGCCTTCGACGTGTCGGGCAGCCTATGAATAGTTTGGAATACGTTAGATTATGTAAAAAGAAAGAGTAATCAGTATATAATTACATTGTTGATAGTATCATTACCTTCCTTGGCCCTAAGGTGTCTTTTCTTTTTCTTTTCTTCATCCTTCTCCTTTCCATCTGGACACTAGGTCCTTTTCCACTCCTCTCCGAATCATGGGAGGATGCTCAGACTTTTTTCTTCTAAATGTGACCTATATTGGTCCCTCAAGATACTTTAGATAGGTACCAACTTTCTTAAGGACCTTGGTTCTTGAATGTTTTATCACCAAACAACACAACTAAACGGTTAATGAGCTCATCTTTTAAATCTTGATTTGGCATTCCACCGTGCGTATAGGCCCGGCGAGCCCTAATGTAATATCACTTAGATGTTTATAAAAAACATCATTTTCTGCAAAATGATCATGGGATTATTAGTCTAAGAAGAGTGACCAATAAGTAAATTTCAATTGGATTATATATAATAATAATTAAAACATTTTAAAGTACCTGAGACCTTTTCTATCTTTATGGAAATGAAATCCCTCGGGTCACCACAAATAAATGAAATGTTCCTGCATTAGTAAACGAAGATGCAAATGCTTAAACATCATTCGCAGATTATTGGCCTCTCGCGATACCCAAGTACATGTCCCGATGCATGTTCTAGCATGTGTTTGATGCCAGAGGGTGCATTAACGAATGTTGCATGGTATGTGTTTCCGATGCTTCAGATGATAATATAGGCATGGATGATGGGGTTAGATGATGTGATGTATGCGTAGAAAGATCAGGATGGACACTTGTACCAACTCCTACTCCTCGGGCAGCACTTACAGTACCCTGATCATGGCCAGAGCATCATGAGGAGGAAAAATAATCTTGTAAAACAACACATATTTTAGTTCATGACATAAAAGAGTACAAAATATAAAACCATGAATGAACTTATGTTATAATTCCTCAAAGACTCTCATGACAACTTCTACTTTTGCAAGCTTTTTGATCTCTCAATCAATATTTTAACCCTCTCTTATCCCATTTGTTTGAGGCACTATGAATATCAACTTTAACGCATTTCTTTTCATTGCATTTTTTTTGATCTTCCTTATCATATTGAGAGGGTTTGTTGAATAAGGATGCCATCACAAAATATTGACTCCACCTCACTATGGATGCCTTATCTACTACTAGTTTTCCCCGATCGCGACCGCAAAGAATATTAAAACATTATCAAAATTAACACAATAAACTTATGAAAAACATACTACTGTAAAACATTTTGCTCGTATCTAATCGGTACAATTACAATGAGTAAACTTGTTAGTAGAAGAACTCCAAGATACATCACGATCTCTACTCACCAGAGCTCTTCATAATGATCAATGTCCCATTAATAGACAAAAATTAAATATAAAAAAAATTACCAAATGAACCAATAGGACTTTACAAAAAAATATAAGAATAAAATGGTATATTGGAGTCATTAATTGGAGGTTGGGTAAAATGGTACATAGTATGTACCACCCCCATAGTAACTATGTTTGTAACTAAGTGATTCAAATTGTAATCGATTAGTAACTCTTCCCCTGCAGTTATTGATTTTATTGCACATACGAATACATGGTTTCCCTCACACACCTCGAATATGCAATTGGGTTGCTTATTTGTTGACCCAGGTCATGTACTATTTATAAACCCTACAATATTCCATGATGCTTTTGGCCTTCTATCAATGTACATAGCCACTCCTTTATTTTGATCCTTATCTTTTAGTTGTATATAATTTGCTGACAGTACATACCTACGCATACTTCGTGTATATCGAACCACTTGCATCCAATCTTTGTAACTGTAACAGGGTCTGACATACTCCATCAATTCAATAACTTTTTCATAACATACCTTTATGTCTTCAATGCAAAATAGGCCCAAACCATGTAATGACGATGGTGTTATGTGATATATCCTCTTGTTGACACAAAAATCAGTGTTTATTGGAGGAAGTTTCTTGGGTACCCATTGTTTCAGTAGATGTTTGTACCTCAAGGGCACCTCGACGTCTCATATGCTCTCATCATCATAAGAACATGACCCACCTTCAGCAAGAAAAAATTCCATGCATTTATGGAATTTTCTTCTAATCTTTTGACCTCTAGTTGATCTCCCTCTTTTAGACATACTACATGTCTCACTTTCCTCTTCTCTTCCTGAATTTCCCTTGCTCGAGGAAGATAGATATGACAAATACCTATTTGGTGGTACCTGCACTCATAAGGATGTTGGATGAAGTTCTTTCATGGTGATGTGATCCCAATGTGACATTATGATTAATCTATCATTTCATCGCTAGAATTTCACAGGTTATAAGGTAATCAAGTCTTGATAGATTGCTAGTTATTATTACTACCATCCAAATTTGTCCATCACAAATCAAATCTACTTAACGTTTTAACTCCCAAACTTTGTAACAAGTGTTAAATGTGACTATGGTCCACCAATTACATAACCAAGGCCTCAAATGTATTATCTAATTGTAATCAAAGGACTTTTTCTCTTCATTCAAGTAAATAAACTTGAAGGGAAACACCACCAAGTGGTTTATTGGACACCTACATGACTAAAAATAGCAGCAATTTTACGTTTAATTTCCATATGTCTAAGTGGTTAACAAGGAGGGAGTGTGTACTAGGCCTGGTTAAGTCATCATAAGTTCATGCTTTGGCGATAAAAATTTTTTAAGTCATCTTAAATCTTCCTATGTCTAATTGCTAGGAGACTTTTGGTATGTTTTAAGGTAGGATGATTGATGAAAGAGCCCAAAGAGCCTTTCTCCATGGTATCCAGGTACACATAGCAGTGGTCTTCTCTTATACGGTTGGACATGATTTAAAGAACTTAGGTAGGAAGTATTCATTTAACCTAAGGTTTTGTCATAATGCCATCATTGGAAAAGTATGATCAAATTCTTCTATTATGAAGAATTGGTCTATGATCCTCTAGTAATCACTATAAATGTTTGTAAGGATAAAATGACTAATTGCATCAGGTAGGAGAGAATCAACTTTGAGTTTTTCAAAGATTATATTCCTCTATTCATAATTTTTAAGGGTTGTGTGTGGAGGATGTTATCACTACCAAGAAGGGAGGAGACCTTTCCTTGTATTCTTTTATAATTTTCATTATTCTTATTTATTTTACACTTACATTTACAAATACACATACATATGAATTTACTATTTTCATTTATTTTTCATGTAGTTTAATAGTTTCATCGATTTCATATTATATGTGTTGAATATTTTAGAATTTAAATTACATTAATTTATGGATATGTTGTATCTATAACACTACAAAACCATATGCTCTTTGCATTTACACTTGCATTTAGAAATACACATTTATATACATAGATATAGATTTCTTTAATGATATGTTGCATTTATTGTTCTAGGAGAGCATCCAGCAATTGCATTTACATTTACATTTAAAAATACATATACATACATACATATGTGTGTGTGTGTGTGTGTGTGTGTGTGTCATTTATATTCTGTTTAGGAAACAAACTCATTAGGGTCTGCACATGGATGTAAAAAATTCATAAAATTAGATCTACTCATACATGTTTTGTTGAAACCTAGGCTTGAACCTCTCATTTCACATGCTTTTTTTCACAAAACTATTGAGGGCAGCAACTATACCTTCTTTATTTCTCATCCTACGCCCTATTCATGCATCCTACAATTACAA